>JAMPIV010005692.1:0-107500 GCA_024509875.1 Oreohelix idahoensis | reverse complement strand
AAGCGGAAATCACCCGCTAAAAGTGCGCCAAAAACGGCCATTTTTTCACTTGCCCAGGAAACCGAGGAAGCTAGACCTAATCCAGATAGCGGCGAATTCACGCATTAAAAGCACTGAAGCCACATGTCTAAATTGCTGGTTAGAGTCCATCTCTGAGTAGGTAAGTGAAAATCTCGCTAGAAAATAGTATTGTGGTGAAATGTGTAGTACCTCGCAAAATCGACGCAAGATTTGTATGAACTGCGTTTTCTTTATTCATATTTTTGTTTTACGATCACATCCAGCCACATGTGATCGGGGGTATTTTATGATCCCACGGGATATGAACTAAATGTTCATAATAATGTTAACGGGAATATATATATATATTAATTTCTATATTAATTCGTTATATTCGACCGACGCTTAGATTACAGGAAATTAATAGTAACAATGATGTTGACAGACCGTGACATATATTCTTTATAAATTACATGACGATGCGACCAGAAATGAAGTGTGATAATGTTGTCAGACAATTCTATAATACTGGTGTCCAACAATTATAGGTTAATTCATCATAATTGACATGACGATTAGGCTAGAGGCACAGAACTAGAATACTGTCGCCCGACATTTCTAGGATAATTTGGTGGGTTTAACTGACATTTATAATAATTCATCGTGTTACCTTGACGATAAATCAATACTAAAGAATTATAATACTGCCACTTGGGCAGATAAATATAATAATAAAGGACAGAAAAGGGGGACTTGAATTCAAGATTAAGCTCTAGACATATGATGTTAGAGACTAAAATCTGATATGACTGGCCGACGGACGGCTTAGGGAAAGACGGCTTTCTAAAGCTAGAAAATTAATGAAGCCGTATTTGTCTTCAGTCTATGGTGGAGCCTTGCACGACAGTCCAATCTCAGAGAAGAATACGGAGTCGAGCACAGTGAAGGCAAATCCGAACCATTCAAGACCTACCTGGTGCAACGTCAGAAGGAGACCGAAGAACTAACCACACTTTACTATCAGCCAGGGGCTGAAAAGCTAAGTTCCTATGAAAAGGGAACTCACCATGTCAATGCCATATCTTTTGTCAGCCATGATGTAAAACACTTGAATTGTGAGACACATATTACATACAGCAGACACTAATTCCATCGACAATACTATCATCCACCATCTATTCATTTTAATTTTAATAAACCAATTGGGTGTATATAATGTACCCCAGGCCTTGTTCCTTCTTTTAGATGTTGAATATTGTCTGATGTTTATCTTCCTTTATAAGGGAGGGGGTGGGGGCTCGTAAAATATAATATAGTCCCAGTATAATTAAGGATAATAATAGATATCTGAGAAGGGGACGACGGTAGCGAGAGACCAAATATCTCCTTACAAACTTTGCCAGACCTGTCTAGTTAGGAGAATTTACCCTCTTTGTCTCCCTTCAGCCGGTGGAGAAACCCAACAGAATTTCTTGAGCCAAATTTTCCTCGGGGTGATCCAGGAAAATTTCACATTCATATCTATTATTTCTTCTAATAAATTCTTATCCTTCCTACGCTACGCCACAATAACAACCGATTTGTTCCAAAACCTTCATGCAACTATGTTGCTGCTTGGCTTGAGAAGAAGGAATTTTTATAGGCACGCACTAAGTGAATTCCGTTTTTCCTGCCCGCTATAAAATAAAGAGGAAAATATAAAAAATTGATAAATTTTATAGAGGAAGATGGCTAATGAGCGTGGTGTGGTTTGGGTGATTTTGGTTTTGTCTGGTGTTTTGTGTATAGCTATTGATGAGAATATAGGGTGGTGAGAGGTGAAGTGGTTACGTTATCGGTGTGGACATGTCTTTTGATGTAAAAATATGACAGGAAATTTCCGTTTGTTGGGTGAATGTAATTACATATTGATACGGGCGCTGGTCCACGGGGTAGTTTTCTTTATTATTTATATTATATCATGAGTAATAAGTCTACTCACCCCAATGTCTATCTAGTGGTATGTAAGTGACCCCACACACAGCCGTATTCTCCAACATAAAAAATACTGGCAAAGGCCAGGCTGGACAATTCCAAATAGACAGTTTTATTGAAGACAACGATGCTCCGTGGAGATATATGTCACAGGCAGACTAGATTATGGCGTCAACTCGACAGGCCTTAGTGTCGCTGTACAGTCTGCAACTGGAACAATGTCGAGGCTATTTTCATTCATTTTTAATCAAGTTCAAACACGGTCTTTTACCACTAGTTATGAAATTCGGATCGATCGTCAGCGCAAAACTTCGCGAGGAAACCATTGATCGTATACTTTATAAAATTCCGTTAGCATAGGGCGTCGTCAGCGCTAAATATAGACTGTCCGTTGACAGCGCGCATAGTTGGAAGTCGGATATATCGACGACCCTATTTAGAAAATCGTAATAAAATTCTAACAGGTAGAGTTTTGCGAATTGGTAGACGAAAACCCTATCTACAATGGGATTTACCTTTGTAAGACTAACATTTACCTTTGTAAGACTAACATTTACCTTTGTAAGACTAACCCTGCTACTTTTTCTGTTCACTTCATTGCACACAAGCTCAAAACACAAGAGATTAGTAGAAATTTATAAAAGAATCATTCTTTCGTTCGTGTGTTGGAACCCTAGGGATTTAAGGTTTCACTCTTTTTACCCCTGCGGAATCTGGTGATAGGTTTTTTGGGGGGCTTTCTTGCAATTCCAGAAGACTTCTCCAGCTCAGCGGGCGCAACACTGATGGAGGTCACATCAGACCCACTAATTAGCAGGTGATACAATGCTACGAGTTGGATGGTTCTCAACACGATTAAAAGAATTGAAAGCTGATTTTAGTCTTTACTCTGGCAAGGGCTGATTGTCTTCTTGGCGCGAGTGAATTGTCACAGTATTCTACTCTGGCTGAACTGTCAGGTTATATCGCCTGTCTTCTCCCACATTTGTTTGTTGTGCATTCGTTCCAAATGTCTGCCAATCGTTTCAAACATGCGGGCGACCACGGAAATTTAGTACATTAAATAAGTGTGACTAAGTATTTGTTCCAGTTATCAAACGGTTATCTACTTTTTTGTCCTGCGATTTTCAAACTTTAGTGAAAACTTTTCTTCCAATCAACAAAGATGGTCCCAAAATTGTTTCCCAGTCCTGCGCAAATTCTCCAACCTGTAGGTAATTATTTATTAACCTGTTTTTAATTTTATTATTTTTGCATGTGCCAAATATTTCTTTGAATATTTCTTGCGTGTGTCAAATATTTCTAACAGTTATCAAATATTTCTAACAGTTGTCAAATATGTCTTCAAATGTTTTTTTTTTACAGGTGTCAAATATTTCTTTGAATGTTTCTTGCTTGTGTCAAATATTTCTAACAGTTGTCAAATATTTCTTACAGTTGTCAAATATTTATGCAAATGTTTTTCCAGTTGTCAAATATTTCTTCAAATGTTTTTCCAGTTGTCAAATATTTCTTCAAATGTTTTTTGCAGGTGCCAAATTTTTCTTCAAATGTTTTTTCCATTTGTCAAATATTTCTTGAAACGTTTTTTCCAGTTGCCAAATTTTTTCTTCAAAATAAAACTTGTGTCAGAACATTTTACCTGTTCAGTCAAGTGTGACTAAGTATTTGTTCCAGTTATCAAACGGTTATCTACTTTTTTGTCCAGCAATTGTCAAACTTTAATGAAAACTTTTCTCCCAATCAGCAAAAATGGCCCAAAATTTTCCCCCAGTCCTGCTCAAATCTTCCAACCTCTAGGTAAATATTTATTAACCTGTTTATAATTTATTTTTTATAGGGGAAAAATATTTCTGTGATTATTTCTTGCATGTGTCAAATGTTTCTTACAGTTGTCAAATATTTCTAACAGTTGTCAAATATGTCTTACAGTTGTCAAATATTTCTTACAGTTGTCAAATAATTCTTCAAATGTTTTTCCAGTTGTCAAATTTTTCTTCAAATGTTTTTCCCAGGTGTCAAATATTTCTTCAAACGTATCTTAAAGTTGTCAAATTTTTCTTCAAATGTTTTTTTTTCTTCCAATTGTCAAATATTTCTTCAAATATTTCTTACAGGTGTCAAATATTTCTTCATATGTTTCTTCCAGTTGTCAAATATTTCTTCAAATGTTTTTCCAGTTGTCAAATATTTCTTCAAATATTTCTTCAGTTGGTTCTTGTAATTGTAAAGATTTCATTAAATAATTCTTGCCTTTGTCAAATATTTCTTCACATGGTTCTTGCGGTTGTCAAATATTTTTTTGGGCTGTGCATATGTATTAACAAAGAAGTGGGTTTACACACATGTTTCACAACAAACATAGAAGGTAGAGAAGCCAAAATGATAAGTAGACAGTTCATAAATCAACTAACAAAACAAAGTCTAGCTGATTACACTGATGGATCCAGGAGCGAAAGTGGACAACTAGATGCAGGAGTAGTGATACCACAGTGGGGAATTAAGAATAGATACAGTGTAACTGAAGAGGCTTCGATTTTTACCGCGGAGATGGTAGCAATTATAAAAAGTTTATAAATAATCGAAGATAATCGGTCAGAAGCAGTAACGATTTTTACAGACTCACTGTCATCACTACAAGCACAAGAACACCCAGGTAAGTGCAGCCGGCCAGACATAGAGGAAGAAATTCTAGCAATTAATACATCACTAGAAAACAGAGGATGCAGGGTGAGGCTAGTGTGGGTTCCAGCACCCATTGGTATAGCTGGTAACGAGATGGCAGACCAGTCTTCCAAACATGAAAGAATAAGTAAAAACAATATAAGTACAGGACTTGGAATATCGGAGATTAAGAGCCATGTGAAGCTAACCATAAACAAGGAATGGAAAACAACATGGAAGGACAGTAGTAAAGGCAGACACGCATTCAAACTTCTAAAAGAACCAACAAGGATGTGCCAGGTCAGAGAAGAATTAAAGGTACCATCGAACAAAAAGCTGTGGCGTCTCCGTCTCGGTGCAGCGTACTTTATGATAGAGGAACCACACTGCCAAGAATGTCAGGAAGAGAATGACATAGACCACTACCTGATCCACTGTAAAAAGTACGAACAACAAAGGCTTGAATTAAAAACTTACTATAGAAATCACAATGTATACATAACAGGGGATACGGTTTTAAGTATAGATGCCTCAGGGGAAGCCCAATCAATACTAAAACGATATATTCATAAAACAAAGGAAAACATATAAGGTTAGTAACATAACCAACATTAACAACAATAACAAACATAATCCTGCAGAAAAGACATTTAACCAAATTGAAATTAAGCAACAAAAACTAACAAATCATTAAAAAAAACCAACAGAAAAATTAGCAAACTTACTAACTACTCATAGGAGAAGGAAAGACAACGAATTAAAAAAAAAACAAAAAAAAAAACCAACTCAAAAAGAAAAAATACTAATACAAATTAAGACAAAGAACAATAGTTATCTATATGCAGTTCAAAACTGAAAATAAAATGACAAATACTAATATAAATTAAAACCTGCAACTGCAAAAGACAATAGTTATTTAAATTTAATACAAAATTAGTAAATAAAATGACAATAAATACCCCAATGCTTTCATTGCATTGGGAAACGTATGGAGAACAAGAGAAATCAAGTCCAACACGAAAATAAGAATCTTCAACTCAAATGTGAAGTCAGTCCTACTGTATGGCTCTGAGACATGGAGAGCAACAAAAACAACAACCAAAAAGCTACAGACTTTTATAAACGGGTGCTTGCGCAGAATAGGACTGAAATAGTATGACAAAGTCACAAATGTGGAATTGATGACAAGAACCAGACAAAAGCCAGTGGAACAAGAGTTGAGAAGAAGACGCTGGCGATGGATAGGACAGACATTGAGGAAACCTGTTGATAGCATTACAGGGCAGTCCTTGTTCTGGAATCCACAGGGAAAGAGAGGCAGAGGTAGACCAAAAAACACATGGAGAAGAGAACTGGATACAGAGGTGAAAATGATGAGGAAAACATGGAAAGAACTTGAGCGGATGGCACAGGACAGGAAGACTTGGCATGTGTTTGTTGAAGGCCTATGCTCCTTGGGGAGCTAAAAGGTATTGATTGATTGAAATACCCCAATTATAACCAATTTTCAGGTTGAACAGGGTAGACCAAGATGGCACGAGAAGAGGCAATAATGGTCAGCTGTGCCCGCCCTCCACCCATCACCTTTTCAAAACAACAACATTTTAAGGGACATAACCTAAAGATTAGCCTCCCTTAGTCCCAAAAATACAACTGCTCCTAAACTTACCTCCCATATAACAAAATCTACAATGCGTTGCCACCGTACGCACATTTTCCAACCCATATTTTACCACTCGAACTTATCTCCCTATCCAGACCTCAACCTCCCTATTACAATCACACAAACATTATACCCAGACATGAGGGTCTTTTATATTTGGACATTCGCCCTAATATAAACATGTGCCCGGCACAAAAGATCAGTATAGTGACACTTATGTGTCATTAGATCTTTTGTGTGAAAACACAGGGGATCATTGGTGACACTTGTTTGTCATTGGGTCTTTTTGTGTTGGGACATGCGTTTATGTTGGGCGTGTTCCAATGCGACTCATGCGAGTTAAATGCGACCTCATGCGAGGAAAAAATATGCGACCTCATGCGAGGAAAAAAAGGAAAAAAAAAATTATATTTGGACATGCGCCCTAATATAACCATGCGCCCGGCACAGAGGATCAGTATAGTGACACTTATGTGTCATTAGATCTTTTGTGTGAAAACACAGAGGATCATTGGTGACACTTGTGTGTCATTGGGTCTTTTTGTGTTGGGACATGCGTTTATGTTGGGCGTGTGACAATGCGACTCATGCGAGTTAATGCGACCTCATGCGAGGAAAATAAAAATGTGACCTCATGCGAAGGGGAAAAAAAATGGGACATGCGTTTATGTTGGTCGTGTGCCAATGCGACCTCATGCGAGGGAAAAAAAAAACCCTAATATCCGGCCTTTGGCTAGGATCAATGTGTCTTAACACAAAGGATCAGTACAGTGACATTCATGTGTCATTAGATCCTTTGTGTGAGAACACAGAAGATCACTACAGTGACACATGTTGTCATTGGGTCTTTTTGTGTTGGGACATGTGTCTTGACCAGGGCCGGGGAGGGGCGTGTGCCAATGCGACCTCATGCGAGGAAAAAAAAAATATATAACCGACTAGGTTGAACGGGACGCGCCTCGCCACAACGAGGCAAAAGTTTTACATTAAAAAAAAAAAACCTAAGGCGTTCATGGACTCATGCGAGCTTTAAAAAAAAAATGTAAGCTGTTCCGTGTGAGACACTTCATGGCATAAACAGCAGCTAAAAGATGTTTAGTCATAATAGTTCTTGTTGTATTAGTAGTAGATGTTGTTGTTGTAATAGTTAATAGTAGTAGTAGTTGTTGTTGTTGTAATAGTTAATAGTAGTAGTAGTAGTTGTTGCTGTAATAGTCAATAGTAGTAGTAGTTGTTGTTGTGGTAATAGTTAATAGTAGTAGTTGTTGTTGTTGTAATAGTTAATAGTAGTAGTTGTCGTCCTATTTGGCTGTTGTAGTAATTGGTAGTAGTAGTAATGTTTGTTCTTGTTATAGTTTATGTTGTAGCAGTTATTGTTGTAGTTGTCGTAGTGGTTGCTGTTGTTGTAGTGGTAGTAATAGTTACAGCTATATGTTGTTGTTATAGTATTACTAGTAGTAGAGGTTGTTTTTTGTATTAGCAGTAGAAGCTTTTGTTGTAGTAGCTGTTGTCTGTTGTGTTAGTAGTAGATACTGTTGTAGATGTTGATGATAGAGCTGATGAACATGGTGGCAATGATGAAAAGCTGAAGTATAATCTCATAACAAATAGAGTTTACATTCACTTATCAAGACTAAAATATGGTGTTTTTATTTCAAACATCTATATCACAATGACTCATTATGTTCTCTTACCTTGACCCTGACATCAGCAGACGATCCAATATTATGAAGACTGAAGTCGGCAAAGACACGATCATGTGACTGCCTTTGCCGTATCAAGTTAACTATAGCTGCAGCATCCAGACCATTCAGTGTCAGGGAATCATATCTATGGAATGTAAGTAAAATGTATATCGAAATAAAAACAAAAATAATTTAATATTAAATGTAAAATATAGCAATTCGGTAGATACGCAGAGAAGCCAAGACTGGATCTCAAGGATAGTATAGTTGTCCCTGAATGTCTTCCAACAGGCCTAAATATAATAGTGTTACCGTATAAGGCAAAAAATGACATGAACTGTGGAAATCTATTGTAGAAACACTGAACTCTCTAAAAATCTATAGTATAATAGCTCCTTCAGTCGTAACAGACTATGGGAATGAGCCCCTGAGGTGATAGCCCTCAGGTGATTTTTTTATGTGTGATGCTCCTTTCGGCGTGTTATTTTCTCTGCTGCTTTTGAGGTGGTGTGACGACTGGCCCAATCTTCTCTTCATTTAATTTACGAGACACCATTTTTTTTTCATCTTCAATGCATGATCAGAAAGTCGGTAAAAATACGCAGCAAATTTCGCTCGTTGATAAATATTCTCCTAGCGTCTGGTGCTATTATTAGATTAACGACGTCATTCAAAACCTAACCTCAGTAGCCTGAAACCGGTTATGAATTAGGGCAGACTGCTTAGACTTAGATAGAACCAGTTAAACCCACTCTAGGGAACCCCTCACGTGACTTTTAACGTTATTGATTGGAGCGTCTATCGGATGCCAAAGTCACATAAGGCACGCTTCAGGTCACGTGCCCAAGCGAAAATAACACGCTAAAAGTTGGCGCCCAACGAGGCAACTTTTACTTGCATCCAGGCAGGCGATGGGGCCAGACATAATCTAAGACCGCTGCTAATTCACGCGTTAAAGCACTGTGAAGCCACTTGTCTAAATTGCTGATTAGAGTCCAATCTCTGAGTAGACTATGGGGTAGCCTTGCACCACAGTCCGATTTCAGAGAAGAATACGGAATCGAGCACAGTGAAGGCAGATCCAAACCATTCAAGACCTACCCGATGCAACGTCATAAGGAGACAGGACAACCAACCACGCTTCACTATCAGCCAGGGGCTGATAAGTTAAGTTCCTGTTTCAAAGGGAACTCATCATATCAATGTCTTAGCACGAGCCAGTAGATGAGGAAAATACTTGAATTGTGAGACGTATATCACATACAGCATACACACAATTTCCATCGACAATACCATCATTCACCATCCATTCATTTTAATTTTAATAAACCAATTGGTTGTATATAATGTACCCCACGTATTGTTCATTCTATTAGATGTTACATATTGTCTGATGTTTATCTTCCTTTATGGGGGGAGGGGGGGCCTCGTAAAATATAACATATCATTCCATTAATAATTAAGGATAATAATAATAGATAACTGAGAAGGGGACTACGGTAGCGAGAGACCAAATATCTCATTACAAACTTTTCCAAACCTTGTCTAGTTAGGAGAATTTACACTCTTTGTCTCCCTTCAGCCGGTGGAGAAACTCAACAGGATTTCTTGAGCTAAATCTTCCTCTGGGTGATCCAGGCAAAACTTCACTTAATTTATATCTATTATTTCTACTACTAAAAGTTTCTTATCCTTCCTACGCTACGCCACAGGTGGTCCCGCAGGAATCATCGTCACTTTATGCGATCGGCAACTTCATCCTCGCAGACTGTTGGATTTATATCCAGTGCCTTCATGTCTCTCTTGCACACATCTGTGAACCTCAGCTGCGGTCGTCCAACTATTCCTTTGTCATCTGCCAGTTGTCCATAGAAAATAACTTTCGGGATGCGACCATCTTCCATGCGGCGGACATGGCCAAGCCAGCGTAGTCTGTGATGTCAAAGCAGTGTATACATGCTTTGAATGCCAGCAAGTGACAACACCTCGACATTTGTCACTTTGTCTTTCTACGAAATACTGAGGATGTGACGTAGACATCGTATATGGATGGTATTGAGCCTTCTTTCTTTCTTAGCATAGGTTTTCCATTTATCGCTGCCATTTAGAAGCGTGCTGGTGATGCAGGCAGTATATACCGCAGCTTTGGTCTTCATTGTGAATTTGGAGTTTCCCCAAATACGCTTTGTGAGGCGGGCAAAGATGGCTGCAGCTTTACCCAAAAAATGCGGCTGTCAGTTTCTGTATCCAGATAGAGTTTTTCGTTGATGGTAGACCCCAGGTGTGTGAAGATATCTAAAGATCTACTTTGATAAAATCATATCTGTTTTCGGGTTTCTGAGTATTTGGAATTTGGAATAAATTCAGTCTTTATAAAACGGTTCTCTCATCCCGACGATCTGCCTCCTGTAATCCCATCAACACAGCAGCAGAACTTTCAAACTAATAAATGATATGTTACCGAATGTTAACTTCACTTCAAAGATAAGATCTCGTCCCTGTCTAACGTAGTTCGAGATTAAAGTGGATGTTTTCAAGCTACATAGTGAGTGTTCACTGGGAACACGGAAAATATATACCATTAATTCTAGGGATATAGTTCTTTGAAATGCCGGCGAGAGAGGGCTAGACCAAAATTTATGTAGCTTTAAAACTCTTCTCCCTTTATCGAATCCGTGTCCTGGAGATCAACCAAATCATTCCCTGTGATTTAACGGCATATTGGTATCTACCTTACACCGACCACCGCTAGAGAAGATTCGCCCGGTAACGGACTTTTATCACATTTTCCTTGGTCGGACGAATCTATTATTTTGTTTAATTATAGTGTTGGGCCTTGTGAGTACCACAAAGCCATGTCAAATAAGCGTGTGGACGTAAGGGGACTGACGAGACAAATAACAAACCGTGATGAATGTATGCACAAACTAATAACACAGAAGAATCCGTGAATCAAGAACTTTACACCAGACTACAAAATATTATGGACAAGTAAGAGAAGAGAAAGACATTACAATTTTGATGGATGACTTCAATGCAAGAACAGCGTAAAGACATTTCCGTAGCGTATACTGCCATAGAAATGTGAAGTGTTAGAAACTTGACAGTACTAGCTCTCGGTTTTATGAGGTGGGCTAATTCCCTACCTCGCTGACTTTGCCTTTCCTAACTCAAGAGCAGTGTAATATAAATGGCAGTACTTTCCATTGTTCCTATAGAGTTCCTAAACAATAAGCAAGTCAAACTCAACAATCTCCATCAGCATTTGAAGCAAAGTCCAACATTTTATATGAAGTTTTATTTTGGTTTCTTTCAGATGTATAACGGTAAATTACAAGATGATCCCATTCTCAGTTCAGTAGCATTCATATCCACATACGAAGTCATCTCATAAAATTCATGTTGTGCATTTTGATGAGCTTAGGTACATCTATTTCTCCTGTCTAATTATGCATAAGTCTTAATGCTAAGTCGAGACCTTTACCAACCTGAGGTATTATGTTGTCATAGGGCTAGGGGTCGGTTTAGCCATTGTTCAACTATTACTGGAGTCTATTCAGTTCTTGCCAATATATAGTGGCGGTCAGCAAATCTGCTAGGAACTTAAGCTTCATCTCTTTGCCAGGGATTCGGGCGTGCAACTCTTCTGCTAGGAACTTGGGCTTCGACTCTTCCGCTAAGGGTTTTGGGCCGTCAATATATACAAACTGGTTCCTAAGACTGTTGGGGGGAAGTTACTTTGATTTGTCAGTCAAACGGATATGTTTGAGATAATCTATTTCATTGGCGAAGCCATTAGTTAAGATGGATATTCCATTAGTTATGTCTATGTCATATTTACGTCACAGTTACTACACAAGTTTCTATGATAGTGTCGTAAATTTATTTTGAGAGAAAAGAGTCTTAGAAATAGTGATCGGTTTAGAGTGGAAAATGATGATGGAAAGCTCAGTGATAGAAAATGTAGAGATTTAATAGTTGCTTCACAGCGTGCTGGAGGAGAGTAAAGACAGACTTATTTACGACAATTCGTCTCTCTCAATCTTCTCTTCCACTCTCCTGGTCAAACAATTATTTGCCAGTTTTCCAGTCACGCATCTGCGCGCACACCGATTTATTAAACGAATAGGGGAAATGTTGGGCTTTGGGTACATCCAACACAGAACTAAATGAGTTTATGTGATTTTATTCACTTTAAACATCAATCACTAACAAATATCCCCGCTTATTAGACAAAGATAAACCCAGTCCAAAGATAGATAATATCAGGAACATAGGTAAGTTAACCTAACAGTAAAGTTAATTACTCTGAAAAGAGGTGTTACCAAATTAGGTATAGGTGGTAGAAAGAAATCCTGTTCTTCCCAATTGTTCTTCCCTTTACTAAGCAAATGAAAAGGAGGGGGTTTTAAACATAGTTAACAAATTATCAACTATCCCACTTAAAGGAACAATGTAGGGTATACAGAAAAGATATATATTACCAGGTAAGCAAGTTAACAAAATGGTTACACAAAAGAATTAATTTCCTGTCATTCATACACTCTGTGCGGATCCACACTCATATACACCACACACTTACCGAGTTGCATCATCAGACAATCCCTTAGAATGATAAACACAATAATTAACTCTTGACGTATGACAACTGTCTAGTCCTTCTATGTCCCGCCCCAGATAATGCGAGGATTCACTGAGAGCAAATATTCCCGCTTATCGCCGGACTTGAAGTTCTAAGAGTTCTTGTGTTTTATTATAAAGAAACGAGTCTATGGGATGGCACTGACGCAGTTCGACATAGGGGTGAAAAATGAGGTGATGGTATAATCCTTCACTGCGTGATGATAGCCACTGACCGGGAAAGTTTTTTTTTTAATCCAGTGAGGAAAAACTCTGCTCGGTCACAGTCAGGTAAATCGGTAATCTCTCACAATAGAGCAGTATATAAACTATCGCTACTGGCACTGTTCATCTTCCAGTTTATCTTACAGAGTGTAAGTTAGATTGATGATAATAATCAAATGATCTTGGGTAGGCTTTCCTTCATGTAATTATGCTAGCCAGGCCGTACCGGACCACCACAAGATTTACTTTAAAAAAAATGTCTCATCAAACTGTCTGGAAGTTTAAGAACCGAGTATGGAAACTCTGAAAGATTTCGTTATTGCTGGGATTGCAAAAGGTGATCAATCTAGAGAAAAAAGATAGAAAACCCATAACAACATAATCATACTTTAAAACAAATAATCTTCTAAGCGCGCGATAAATTTCCCGTTAAGCCTATAATACACTCGAGTATTTAATTATGTATTTAATAAACACTGCGCGAATTCTAGTGGTTAAAAACACACATCTATAAAACTAGGACTTAACTGAATTTATTAATTATAAATTCCTTCGCGACTTTAAAAGTTAATTTAAGCATCTATTATCTTTTGAAATAATATAATAGATAGATCATTATATTTACAACTGGAACTATTGAGACGGTTTAATTTAATAGATTTAAATTAACACAAAATCCAATGAAATATAATGAATGAACTCGACCACTGATCACTTTACACAATATATATATTACCGCTTTGCACAGAATAGAATTCACTGCAAATATGTATAAAATCCATGGGATGATCTAGCAAGATTTCAAATATCGCTAGTGCTTCTATCAAGTTCTGGCCAGCGAATGATGAAGTGTATTTCTAAGTGATCTGTATATCTACAACTGGAATGCAAGATGAGTGGGACATGATAACTTTGACAGCTTTTTTGATCTCATGACTTTGGGGGATCTGACCGCCAAATCCAAAGAGAGAAGCCGCCCCTGGCCTCGTATCTTCGTTCGCTTCTTGCGTCAGCTTTCCCCGTTCGCTCTGACTGCGATCGGTTCCGTGCTTAACACCGAGATGCGAAATCGTTTCAGGGACCACTACTGTCTTTGATAGCGCCGATAGTCTCCCCTGAAATCCCTCAGTCTGTCTCTTTGATCTCGTGCCGCATACTAAATGAGTCCCGGTCGGTTCGCTCTGGCGAAACGAAAAGTTACAACAAATGTTCAGGGGTTCTAATGTTATGAAAAACTAAAGGTCCCTTTAAATCATCCATCGTATCAGGGAAAATTCACTTGTCAAACTAGACGTACGTCACAGATAGCAGATGGTATAACCTTTTATTTGAGGGTATTTTTAATTCTGTTAGGAGGTTTCAGGTCTCGTATTATTTCCTGTAACTGTCTGAAAGTCTTTATTAAAAATGTCGATAAGAGGCTATGTGAAAATTACGTCATCAATAACTTGCGTACTAAAATTATTTAAAGGATAATTACTAAACTACTAATGTGATCATCATTCCGGTTACAGTAAGATATTCCTTTACAGCTGAATAGACACTTTGCGGGACGCTACCAGGTTTGAACCCAGTAACTTTACCTAAAGAACTAAATGTTCAAACGACTCTGCCACTCGATTGTCTTAAATGCAAGAACGGGAACACGTGATAGCGGCTTTGAAGAAATCACGTGAAAACATTCATTTGTGATAATGAATAAAAAAAATGGCGAGATTATTCATAAACTTCTGTGTTTGAGATCAACTTGCTATAGGAGGAAGCATGTTTCCACATCAAAGGTATCTTACCTGTACCCAAACACGTGGTGATCCGCTGCTTTATAAGGAACACTGTTTGCTTTTGTGAGCGGGAAAGGGTTCGAGTCTCTACTGAATGGCTCTAGTGGTGACAGAAAACCCTTGATGTCGCAAATTTCGTTGTCATCGTCAACAACTGTGTAGGTGGAGAAAGACAATCATTAGACCAACATCTTTTTCTGTATCGCTCCCACTGAAGCATAGAGCCACCACTGTACCTGGTCCCCTTACTTACATAAAGCCTGCATCAATCATTCACATGATCTTTTAGCTGCTCTTTCTGTAGCTGTTTGTGTTACATGATGATGTTGCCAGCTTCATGCACAACTTCATATTAGTCGACCTTTACGACATGCCTGAAGGAACAATAGTCCAATCCTTTCTTTGTCTCATCAGAGACCCCTGATAACCACAGGGTCAATCATTAGATGTCTGAGGTTAAAGTTCAATTTGTTTCAACATTATGAGAGACTACCATGAAATGTTAAAGTTTAAGGTTAACGTTTATTTTACATACAATACTTTAAGAAACTGCTTTAAAAGTTGGTGTGTGACGTTAAAGTTTAGTATTTGTACAACATTATGAGAGACGACCATCAAACGTAGGTGTTTAAGGGTAAAGTTTATTTTATATACAATGCTAGGAGAGACTGCTTTAAAAGTTAGTGTCTGAAGTTAAAGCTTAGTTTATGTATACATTATGAGATACTGCTATTAAAAGTTGGTTTTTAAGGTTAAGGTTTGTTTATGTAGCCGAAAATAATGACTTCTGCTTTAATAATGTTGAAGACTTTTTTTTAAAGTTAAAAATTTTTTTTTTAAAAATTAAACAACATAGAAACATTGCATGGAAGCTGTTAGTATATTTCTTATTAATAGGAAACTATAGCAGTGATTGGTTCATCAGAAGTCCCATGTGTGACAAAGTTTTGATCCTTTATGATTCTTGACATTATGGGCGCTGGTCGACTTATGTCATAACTCTCAAATGTTATCTCTATGTTTAGTTATTGCTCTTTCTTCGTCAACATTTCCATGCTCGAGTTCCATCCTGGTGCATCCATTCTGCCAATCTGAGGCGGTTGCGAAACATATCGAGTTTGCTGCATTTTATCTTCCTGTCATGGACTCCACTACTGATTATCATTTTTCTCGTGACCAGTGTGAGAACCATTCAGTAGTTTCCCCACGTCTCTTAAGTGAATTTGTTCTTTACTGTCTCTTTGAGCTCAATTGTTTCATCAGATCATAAACAGAAACGTTACAACACCTCCTGCACCTACTTCAACTGCTACGATGCCTGCTGTGAACTTCGTCTGTCTAAACTCTGTGACCCAGTCATTTTAGTTGGTCATTTTCAAATTGAAACGCGTTGCTCATCTAATACAGATTCAAATGACACTGTCAGTGCAGTCATTATAATTCAGTGTGATGAAGGGGCATGGTCTGCAACCAGACGACAGGGCATGGCCTCAAAGTCCAGCCCCTGAAGATAAGAGTAGAACAATTCCAATAACGATAGTTTGGCCATATATACAGAACTGGAGAATATTGGCTACCACGACAAGCATGGGAAACTAAGATCCAGGGATCCAGACCTCCAGGACGACCCAGAGTTCGCTGGAGGACAACATTAGACAATCTCTGAAGGACCGAGAATTAGATTTGAACCAGGCCAGGAGGAAGACAGCCGCTATGATAGGACGGCGCTTTCTCTGGTAAACCTCTACACCCTAGGGTAGAACAGCAACGATTAAGTAAGTAAGTAAGTGATGATTGGACGAGCTATACAATTATAGTCGCCTGTGACACGTGCCAATGATTTCTATCTCGAGATTCGTTCCTCGTGCAGGTACGATCGTCTTTGCTTCTTTCTTCACGTCGCATTCCCTTGTCATTACCAAACTTGGCGTGGCCAAGAACACTTGGTCACTAGGGCATCATATGCGAGGAACACTTGACGAATAGGCGCCACTTTTGTCTATCAGATGCTAGTCTGTTTAGTTCCTGGACGGGCAGATGTGTCCTATCTGTTAGGCTGTTCATTCATGGTTTTTTTCCTCTCCCCTGTCTTCTTTTGCCTGGTGTTCTGCGTGGAAAGAAAATCTTTGGTAGCTCACGTGATCGTGATCTGTGGGCGTACCGTGCTGTTTTCCGTATTTTTATTTACTAGAGGAACTACTATAAAAGTGGCTTTACATAGCAAAGTGATGTAACAGAAAGCAGACGTAGTTTTGTAGCAATAATAATAGTAATAAAATCAGTTGTAGTATCAGCAACAGCAGTAGTAATGGGTAACTTGGGGCATTAGAAGTTTAAAATAACAGTACACAAACGTAAACTTTTATTTCTAAGGATATAAATTTAAAAAAAAAAATACTGATCATACCAGGCTTGTCATATGATTTGAGTTGTCTGAGCTTGTGCACAGGACTAGTAAACTTGGCGTGTACAAAAGTTATTACAGAAACCAGTGCTGTAAAATCTCCCTTATGAAATGCAGTGGTGCAAATTTCCTGCATGATACAAGCTGCAATGGTCGTCCATTAGTCTTTATGATTCTTAAAACAAAGGACTTTTATTCTCAAACAGATATAAGAAGTTTTATGTCTATAAAAACATAATTCCCATCATTTCATTAGAATAATAAATCTCACCGTGAAATCCTCTCTGCAGTTGGACATCATTGTAAATGATAAACAGTCGATCAATGTTAGAGTGATGTAGGAAGAAGATTGGATCATGAACTGAGTAGTCCAGGCTTGATAAAGAAAACTGGCTACGACCTCCCACCAGGGAATGGATGAAGTTGTGAGCGACCTCAAACTGAACCTCGAACTGGCAGTAGTTGGTGTACTCAAATGCATGCAGCACTTGCTCAAACAGATCCGTGTATTCCCCTGGAGCTACCTGTTCAAACAAATCGTATACAAGACCATGGACTGTGGTACTGTTTCCTACAATTTCTAATATAGTTTTTTTTATACACTGGCTACTCATGTCTTGTTAATTGCCTTTACTGAAGATGTGTTGTTTTCTTTCTTTGTTTAGTCCTTTAAATTATTGATAGTTGCCATTTTAAATACCAGAAATTGCTTCATCGACCCTGTGTAGTCCCCTAGACTCTCGGGGGAGACAAAGAAAAAAAACATTTGGACTACAGCACGCACACTTAGGGATGGCGTACATTTTGACTAATATGACATTATGTGTGGGACTAGAAATGTGACCATATCAAATAAACTACTACAAACATCAATGCTTTGATGGTCAAGGTTACTACAAGAGGAACAGGTACATGCTCCATTAAGAACGTTAAAGGAAATGATGACTGATTCTCGGAGATGAGGATGGGTATTATTGTTCCTTCAGATGGTCATTCATCCTAAACATATTTAGATCAACAGTGTACTTACGTGCTGGAACAATCTGTCATCTATGGCTCTTGAAGTGTGATAGATTTTATCACCAACATGGATCTCACCCTGGTACCAAGGGTTCTTCAAAGTCTTTACACCAGCACTGTCAGGAATGACACTAGCTCGAACCAGCTCCGGCAGGTGATCTAACTCTTGAGTCCAATCCCAGTAAGGAACACCAATTGAAAGACCTTTAACAGGCAAGAATTAAGTTGATGGTTTAAAAACCTGCCTCAGGCATTAATTTAGTTTAGAATTTAAAAACTTGCCTCATGTAAAAGTTTATTGGAGAATTTAAAGACCTTTCACTGGCGATAACTATGTTGATGATTTAACAGAGCTACAACAGGCAATAATGTCCCATATAGTTCCAGAGGTTCTCTAATAAGAAATAGAAACAAAACATAAGGACTACAGCTGCCTCGGACATACCGTGCAGGACGACTAATTTGAGGCCATTCGTGGGGCAGGCTATCTTATCATGCAAAACAAACTGCCACATAAACCTTGGACAAAGCATTCTCGTGCTGTTGCATCATTGGTTTTATGTAGCAATGTTTCTCACATGATAAGATTACCAGCCCCATGCACAATCTCACATTAGTCGCCCTGTACGACACGCCTGAGGAAGCCGTAGCTGTATTCTTGCCATTGGTTGAATCATGTGCACGTTTCATTACGTCGATAATTTCTTGGTTTGGAAGTTTCATTACGTCGGTAATTTCTTGGTTTGGAAGTTTCATTACGTCGATAATTTCTTGGTTTGCACTAGTAACTGCTTATGTGAATGTTAACTGATAATGAATAGTGAAACACAATGGTGGGTCAAGATTACCTTTTTCTTTCAGAGCCTGCTCAAGCTGGACAACCAGAAGTCGATGCCAGGCCGGAAAGTTCAGATCTCCATGGACACAACAAGCAACATCCCTGTCTCCATCCTTACACTGGGGAGGGTAACCATGATAAGCAGCTATGGCGCTATATCCCTTCGGAGAACTGTCACCAATGACATCTGTAAGAGCTTTCTGGATGTTAAAAATATCTTGACTGCTCAGTTCTTCCACGTTTTTTCTCACCAGCGCAGCACTGCCAAGACAGACCTGTCAAAAAAGTCAAGTAGATGGATCAAGAAGTTTGATGTCATTGTTACGTCAGTAAGCCATCATACAATAATAAAACGCATACGGAGCGGAAAATACTACTAATGAATTAAAATGTAATTGATTAATAAGGATATAATCATGTGGTTTCACAAATGTTGTATTTTAAGGGTCACTGTAGTAAAATCTGCGAGAATAATCGCTCATTTCAGTAAGAGTTTAGTCATAAAATGATAATAAATAAACCCGCCCTATTTTGTCTGACGGTGATCCTCTCACACGCCAGCATAGCGCTGAAATTTGTGCAGTGCTAAAGCCTATAGAACGATCCCACGGTAAAAATCTAACACGCGTTTTAGTTTCGGTTTCGAAAACGTACTACCAACATTTAACATTTTGCCAGATCTGCTGCATACATTTTGCAGCCTAGACTTATAATTAACGATTTTGCGGAAGTGTGCCGCAAAATAACTATCTGAATTAACGTATTCTGTCAACTTTAACGCAAAAATCAGTAGCAATCCTTACATTTTTGGTAGTTTTACACGAGACACTCCAAATTATTAACGCCAATTCTTAACCCGCCACGTCAACACCCCGCTTCGCTTGACACATTCTGCCATGCATATATACACGCTGCGACAGAGGCAAACACGCAGACAATTTTATTGCCTCCTCGTGGTAATGTTTCTGACGTCACAAAAACAAGTTAGTTATTTGAAAATACATTCTGGCGAGATGAAAGAGAGGGAAAAGATGGCGGTCTTGTGTAAAATTTTTATTTGACGATGACCGTGACAAAATTGAAAATCTAGAACCAATATGAATCTGACCATAAAAAATCATATGATAGTATAGCTTAGAGTTCACTGAGCAAGAATATGTTTTAAATAATATGGTAGTCCCAGTATTAGTTGAGTTATTGAGAAAATACTAAATGTCTACGGACGCACGACCGGACAGACTGTCGTTCCTGCTTGTTTTTTTTTAACGTTAGTGGGGACACCGGCTTAGAAGAGAGGCAGTGAGGTAAATTCAAATTCGCTTGGGAAACAAGAGTATAGGAGGGAAAAGGGGAGCGGTAGGAAAATTGTTACCAAAAACTAACATCGTTTTGTATTGGCATAACTAAAGCAGACTGGCCAATCGACTACCAGACGCAGAGTATGTTTGGAATTAATTTTGTTTTTCAAAAACTGCATTTGAATTCTAGTAGTCACAAGCTTTCGATTGGCCAGTGCTACTAAATATTAGCAAAAAGCTTTCGCTGCTCAGTGCCAGTTGAACAGTAAATTTTATTCAGATACGCTGAGAACAGCTGTGATAAATTTAAAAGTAAATTAAATAACTAAATAAGTATTTCACAGTCTGGACGGAGCAGAAGAAACTGAGGCCATTTCTTTGCCAAGTCAGCGTCATTTGTTTATATTTCTTGATTTGTGGTAAGAATGCTTTATGAATTTAATATGTTTAATCCCATTGCCAAAGTTAGATACTGCTATTGGGAAAAAGTGAAGGACGTGCTGGGAGCAGACATAGTTGAGTATTTTATCACGCGAATGGTTGAATACGAACAAAATGTCAATAAACTTCTTCAAACGAACATTCCAACAGGTATCGTTGCATTGGGTGAACTGGGTAAGTATTGGCAGCACACAAGTCGGTGTTTACTGTACATGTATTTTATTGACGTGACACCAACGAAGTGGAACAAGACAATCATAGTTACAGATGTGAAGATCATACGTTAAAATGTTAATATCACTGTTAAAAGTTGTTGTAGATTCTCTAACAGTTAAGTTCTCTTATTCCAGTGACTAAGGATCACTTCCATTTCATATAACAGACCTGGTAATTAACGTCCATTGACCTTCTCCCAAGGACGTTTATTAAGGCAAACGGATTCATTCTCACGGAGCAATAATTTATATCATACTTGTAAGCATCCCAGACTTTGTTGTAAAATTCTTGGATAGCATATCCAATCCAAACAAAAGGCAGATATAACAATACAACCAAGTTAGTGTTTCATCTTGGCTAACCTCTCGGTATCCATACCACGACTTTGGCATAGGTAAAACGGCATATTAAACATGTGAAGCATATATCTATATTCATTAACTTGATTCCACATATGGATTCTCCCTCTACAAAAGATTCCAAAGGCTATCGACTCCGTGTGTCCAATTCTAGGAATGTCATCTCCGATGAATTCCCGCTAGACCATTAATAGGAGCGGCCTGATACTTTAATTTACATAATTAAACTTGCCATACGAAATGGGGCGACACTTACTTCAGACATCCACTATTGGCTTCGCCATGAAGACCAATAGATACGAATACAACTGCTGGCTTCTTCAAATCTGCCAGGAATCAAATAATAACACTGCGGACATAAAATGTCGTCCGAGCTGCCCCTATCATGACGTCACAATATCTCAACTAGGTTACACGTGCGTCCAAAGCAACTCACACAGCATTGTGCACGTCAGTGCGTGAATCAATCGAACGCACAAACAATATAACTACATAAAACTGGTGCGTACATTTGGCAGGACCGAAGACTACCCCCTTAGGTAATAAATGTACGTAACAGCTCCCTTATTACCTCCCCTTAAAAAAATTAATCCCATTAATTTTTTTCGAACTAATTACTCGAGAGAGGTGAGTCAAAACTACAACAAGATTTATGACATGCATAAAATTATATCATATTAAGAAAAGAATATTGACTTGAAATTAATAGAACTAAATGACAGTATGCATTAAAGCACACATCCACCATCGACCTACTTTGGAACGATGTGGTAATATTCGAAGTAAAAAGAAGTTGAAAAAATGAAAATGAAAATGAAAAAAATCAACAAAAAAGATGATAATAAAATTCAACTAAGTTTTCAACAAAATTTGAAACATATGATTTCAAAAAATGAAAATGAACAGCAACACACTGATGATAATCAATGATAAAAGAATCAGTGAAACAGAAAATTTTGAAATACAATGTGCAAAAATGAAGCAATGCAAAATTAAACACTTTAAGAAGCAACGCACTTACTGATATCTAGCACTAGTAAGTTTGACTAGTTATCTAAAAGTAAAATCTCATGTAGTGGGATACGTGACTACACGTATTGCGAGACACTAATAAAGTTAGTAGATGTGTGATTTATAAACAATCAAATTGATTAAATTGAATTAATCTAATTCTAGTATTTAATTACACATAAATAAATAACTAGTAATTTATTCTAAGTAATTCTAATTTCAGTCATTGTGAATATTCGTTCAGAACTATTTAGAGTCAACAAGAATAGGTTCCTAATGTTCCATGCACGAAATAAGTTAACGAACACGATATGTAGTGTAATATGTTCCATAACACTAATGAATGTCTATTTGTCGTTTTTACCAATGTTTCCATACTAAAAAAAAATGTTACTTTAATATCACTGTTCCCGTTCTAATAAAAAACGTTACTTCACAAGAAATAATGTTATAATCCATACGTAAGTATATTCTGAAAGTTATATATATACGAATACTGTAGAGCTACACATAGTATTCACAGATGTACAATTAACGACACTGTACAAAGTTATTCATGTTTCGGTGAGGACGTGTCTCGATCCAAAAGTAGTTTAGTTTCACCAAGTTCACTAGGGCATCTTGAAAGACAGTCTGCAAATACATTCTGCACTCCAGGAATAGCACGTATCTCAAAGTGGAATGGCTGGAGAGCTATAGCGTAACGCGCTGACTTTGATGACTTAACGTTTCCAGTATTCAATGCCGTAAGAGCTTTCTGGTCAGACTCCACCACAAAGTGTGAGCCGAGCAGGTAACGTTCCAGTTTTTGTGATTGACCATACAAGAGCAAGGAGCTCTTTATCGAGAACGGAGTACTTCATTTCACTCGTCGTAAGCTTTCTGGATACGTACATAACAGGAAATAAGGTACCTCCGTATTCTTGCATCAAAACTGCCGCGATAGCGTAGGAAGAAGCATCACTGCGAAGAACAAAGGTGAGATCTTTGTTAGGCAACCTTAAAAAAGGCTTATTTGAAAAAATTTGTTTTATATAGTCTAACGCCGTTTGGTGATCCTGCGACCACTTTATTACATTAGGTGTGCCTTTCTTCAGTAACGAAGAAAGAGGTGCAGTTATAGTAGACAAATGAGGGATGAATTTAGAATAGAACTGTATTAGTCCTAAGAGTGACCTCACTTGTTTTTTTTTTTGTCTTAGGTGCTGAGATGTTTAAAATTTTAGAGACGTTACTGTCTTCTGTATATATTAAACCGCGACCTATACGGTGACCAAGAAATGAGATGTCATGAAAACCGACAAAAGCCTTTGAAGGTTTTGCTGTTAAGTTGTAATCCCGTAAGGTAGAAAGTAAAGATTTTAAACCCTGAATATGTTCATCCCAAGAGTCACTGAAAAGACAGATGTCATCTATATAAGTAATGACATCGGGACGATGAGACAATATGCGGCGCATCATGCGTACAAAGGTAGCTGGCGCATTCATTAACCCGAATGGCATAAAATTATATTGAAAAAGACCCTTTGGCGTCGAGAAAGCGGTGAATGGCTTTGCTTTAGGGGTTAATGGCACTTGCCAATAACCCTTTGAAAGGTCAAATTTCGAAAAGAATGTGGCATGAGACAATTTCTCTAATAAGTCGTCTAAAAGAGGTAATGGTTCCGCATCGAATTTTGTAACTTTATTTAATTTCCTGTAATCTACGCAAAGACGTATATTGTTGTCCTTCTTCCGAATGATTACCATAGAAGAAGAATATGGTGATGAAGATGGTTCAATTATATTTAATTGAAGCATCTCATCCAATTCCCTATCAACCTTATCACGAAAGTGTAAAGGAATAGGATATGGGCGAACTCGAATAGGTGTATCGTCAGTCAGAATAATGTCATGTTGGATGACTGACGTATGACCTGGGATGTCAGTAAGGACATCCTCATACGTGTGTAGAATATTAGAGACTTGCTGACGTTGATCATCAGTAAGAGTAGATGAGATAGTAACATCATTCCATTTCTCAGTGGAATGGAGTGGTACAACTGGTATTGGTAGTTGTACATCATCAAAAGAAGATTCCTCTTCTTGGATGACTGACAAACTAGAATAGTGTTGAATAGGTGGTGTAGGATCGTCAGTTGCCTGAAACACTGACTGTAAGTAATCAGGACGTGAGTAATACTCCTTCAACATGTTAATGTGGAAGGTTTTATGTTTGCCATTAACATCAACGATGTAGTCGACATCGGATATTCTTGAGATGATCCTGAAAGGACCTCTCCAGGTAATTAAAAGACGATTGTTATGCGCAGGAAGTAATACAAAAGCTTCATCACCAGGTATGAGCTGGCGAAGACGTCTATATTTGTTTGCAGATAGACGAGCTTTTTCTTTGGCATGTTCGGATGATGCAGTAGCTAGTCTACAAGCATCTATGATTTTCTTTCTAAGAGAGATCACATACTCATAAGAGGATTGAGTTTCCTCTTCAATATTCTCATCCACCAATAAGTCGTGGATTAACGACATCGGACCGCGTGGTTGCATGCCAAAAACAAGCTGGAACGGAGAAAAAAACCCCGTTGCTTGATTTTGTACCTCGCGATACGCAAAGAGACAAGCGGGTAGGACCCGATCCCAGTCTTGGGGATGGTCTTGAGTCATCTTACCCAACAACTGCTTGAGTGTCCTATTGAGACGCTCAATTAACCCATTTGACATCGGATGATAAATAGAACTAAGAGATCTATCTATACCTAATGTCTTCATCACTTGAGACATGGATTCAGAAATGAATTGAACCCCATGATCCGACAAGATTTTCCGTGGAAAACCAATGCGTGAGAAGATTAACATCAATGCCTCTGCTACACTGGCAGATGAAGTGTTCTTGAGAGGGATGGCCTCAGGCCAACGAGTGCACATATCAATGCACGTAAGAATATGCGTATGCCCTCTAGCAGATGGAAGCATTGGACCAATAATGTCAATGGCCATTTTATCAAATGGTCTAATCGGGATGTCCGCAGCTTGAATAGGAGCCGCATGAAATGGACCCCGTACCTTAACTTCTTGACATATCAAACAGGACCGACAATAGAGAGTAACATCTCTATGGACGCCTGGCCAGTAGAATGCCGAAAGCACTCTGGATTTGGTACGCGAAAAACCCATATGGCCCGCACATTGCGAGTCATGAGCATGCCGTAATATCCGAGATCTCATACAGGATGGTACTAGAATTTGAGAACATATGGATGAATCCTTTTCCCGTATTATTCTAACCAAAATCCCATTTTTAAGTATAAAGTCATGTCTAGATTTTGCAAGTTTGTTGCTTGTATTCTTTTTGTTAACATACTGAAAGAATTTTTTTAATGAATTATCATTCTTTTGCAATGTTGCAAACAACTCCCGTGAAATAGGAGCATCATCATCACAAGTGGTATGAACTGTAGGTTCAATAGGTGTATCATGCGACATATTAATAGCTTGCGCTCTAGTCACTACTGCATTTGCAGTTTGAATATGTCGCTCTTCCCATTCAGCAATTTGCTGAGGTGTACACTCTTTAATACCATGTATGCGACCAAGAATCAAATCACAAATTGGATTTGGAAGAAGACATGCTTGGATCTGTCCTGAAAAAAATGGAGTATGAAGTGTTATAATGGCTGTGGGGAATGTTTCCACAGTTCCGCCAAACGTGACACATTTCACAACCCTGCCCGTCGCACAACTAGGGTCGATCAGCGATGTCCGGACGCCCACTGTCGTACAACCTGAGTCGAATAAAAGAGAGCATGAAATATTGTTAACAAATCCTCTGTTAAACTTAAGAGAGCCCTGTCCATGGTGTACTGACGCAGGAGTGGCCATGCAGACTGCAGGTAGACTAGGCAAGGTATGTCCGCAACGCAGCGTCGTGATCGCCTTAGGCTGGAAAAGAGTCGAGCATTCTGGGCAGTCTTTCACCTGGGAACAATCTAGAGAACAAGACATAGCATTGTGAGTTTCAGCTACTTTACCCTGTTCAGTGTTAGCCTGTGTATCATTAAAAGCAACATTAGAATGTCTAACTGTATTATTCGACGATCTATCTCGTCGGCGCGATCGATTGTGATTTTTGTCATTAAAATTGCCATAATTGTCGTTTCTGCTAGAGTTAAAATTTGGATTAGTCCGATAATTAGTAGAATGATCGTTATGATGTTGGTTAAATGGTTTATTTCCAAAAAATTGTCTGTTTTGCGGACCCTGAGACCTTGATCTCCAGTTTTGTTTATTATAATGTCCTTGATTATTTTTAAAATAATTGTTACCAAAATCTCGCGATCTGTGAGTTTGGTTCCAAGAAACATTAAATGGAGCAGATTGTTGAAATTGCTTCCCTTTGTAAAAGTTATCATTGGTGAAATTATGATTATTTCCCTTATTGACATACCTATCAGCACTAAAAGAACGATTGCGTGAAAAATTGTTTTGTTGTGCTGCAAAAGCAACAGGCAATTCACTCTTAATCTGCGCGTTACTTAGATCCATGTTTGGGTGAGCAGTGCAAAAATTTTTTGCATGTTCTTCTAAGTTTTTCATTGATAAAGGTTTCCGTTCGTGTAAAAATGCGAGAAATGTAGGGTTTACCGACGAAAGTACCTTATCGCGCATCAGTAAATCAAAGAGACCTTCATACGACTTTTCAATTTTGGATAATTCGATCCATCTTTCTAATGTTAGTCGTATCTGTGACAGAAAATCACTAAAATTTCTGCCAGATTGAGGTAGTAATGTGTGAAATCTCAAACGATATTCGTTTTCTGTCATTTGAAATTTTTGCAGAAGTGCTGCTCTAAGAGCATTGTAGTCATTTTTCTCACCAATGCTGGTGGTATGATAAACTGCTAATGCATCTCCTGTAAGTAATCTGGATAAATATGTACAGTATAGAGCTTTATCCACGTTATAAGACCCACAAGTGGCCTCAAACCTATCCAGGAAGAATATTACGTCATCAGACGGGGGATTAAATTTTGGCAATTTAAGGTGAATCTCCTTAAAATGATCCTGTCTGGATGAAGTGTGGCTTTCAAAAGTTCTCTGAGAATTAGATTCCTGAGTTAACCTAATTCTCTCATATTCTGACTCTGCTAATTTCAGTTCATGCTGTCGTTTTCTTTCATTCTCTTCCATCTCAAGCTGAAGTCGTTTTGTGTTTTGTTCAGCTATTAATCTCCTTTCTTCTATTTCTTTTTGTTTCTGTTCCATTTCCTTGTGTTTAACTTCCATTTCTTTTCTAAGTCTTTCTTCAGACTCCTTTTGCTTCTGTTCTGCTTCTCGCTGAAATCGTTTCTCTTCTAATTCAGCGGCCAATCTCATTTTTTTCTCCTCTTCCTCCGCCTCAAATCTTCTCCTCTTTTTATCTTCCTCAGCACGTTTCTCTTCCAGTTCGGCGGTTAATCTCATTTTTTTCTCATTCTCCTCCGCCTCAATTCGTTTTTGATCTGCCTCAAATTTCAAATTTTCCAAACGTAAAGTTTCCAATCTTCTCTGATCAGCTTCTATTTCTTGAGCTTTCTTATATTCTGACAGTGCAAATGCTTTAGCTTCATCAGGAGCCATCTGAAGAGCTTTTGCTTGCTTAATGAAATAGTCTAAGGTAGCCATTTCAATATTATTATGTAATAATACTACTTAAAAGTGTTACTACAACTAGTGGTCCTCGTTCCTGTCCTTAGAACGGTATAATGTTATCATATAATTATTAAATATGTTATTAATCAATAAATTTATGTAATCAAATGTCATGAAATGAACAACGAGAAAGACAATAGAAACATAACCGACAAGACATGATAAAATGGACGGGTGAACACAATCGTAGAAATCAAAAAAAAATAAAATGTATAACTAAAATAGAATATCGTAAAAATATACGACGATAACTACGATCAGATAGTTAACAAGACAATAGACAACACAGTGTAAAAACAATGGTTTTGTAAAAAACTAAACGACAGGAAAGGTGAGATGGACAATAATCACAAACAAAATACATCATGAAAATAAGGTACGATTAAAAAGAACTATGAGAACAACAAGTAAAACTTGACGAAACAGCTAGAACAGATAGGTGTTACAGACCACCAAACACAGTGGACCTAGAATCCTTCTACGCTCACGCGTAGGAACATTCCACTGCGGGAAGTCTGCAAAATAATGTCCTACAGAACGTCTGACGAAGAGCCCGAATTGACTTCGAGATGGATCTCGTTCGTCAGATCTACCTCCCAACCTCCCGCAAAGAATACACAACACATAACAAATAATATAGAAAATATAGATATGAACATTAAAGGCACAGCTAAATGTAATAAAGTGTATAACGACAACACGCTATACTCATCTCGCGTGCCGGAAAGAACAACCAATGTGCCTCGTCCCCGTGTATGTACTGGAGGAATAAAATACTTCGTTCTGCTTTTTCAACACAAGCTCGCACGTAATGAGGAATAGGTGATCCCAAGTGCAGTTAGTCACCGTACAACTGGACCTGGAGGTTGATTGATGACCTTGAGGTAACGGTTAGTTGATTCTGATTCATTTTTACAATGTTCCAAATTTAAGATGATTTCACCTTGAAAGAACAAATCCCATCTTCAAACGATTCCTTGGCTTGCGTTCGTTCCTTTGAAATAATTATTTTCAAACCACGCTGGCACACCATTTTCTGTTGGAGTCCGTTTATGGTAATGGTATTGATTTTATCACGCGAATGGTTGAATACGAACAAAATGTCAATAAACTTCTTCAAACGAACATTCCAACAGGTATCGTTGCATTGGGTGAACTGGGTAAGTATTGGCAGCACACAAGTCGGTGTTTACTGTACATGTATTTTATTGACGTGACACCAACGAAGTGGAACAAGACAATCATAGTTACAGATGTGAAGATCATACGTTAAAATGTTAATATCACTGTTAAAAGTTGTTGTAGATTCTCTAACAGTTAAGTTCTCTTATTCCAGTGACTAAGGATCACTTCCATTTCATATAACAGACCTGGTAATTAACGTCCATTGACCTTCTCCCAAGGACGTTTATTAAGGCAAACGGATTCATTCTCACGGAGCAATAATTTATATCATACTTGTAAGCATCCCAGACTTTGTTGTAAAATTCTTGGATAGCATATCCAATCCAAACAAAAGGCAGATATAACAATACAACCAAGTTAGTGTTTCATCTTGGCTAACCTCTCGGTATCCATACCACGACTTTGGCATAGGTAAAACGGCATATTAAACATGTGAAGCATATATCTATATTCATTAACTTGATTCCACATATGGATTCTCCCTCTACAAAAGATTCCAAAGGCTATCGACTCCGTGTGTCCAATTCTAGGAATGTCATCTCCGATGAATTCCCGCTAGACCATTAATAGGAGCGGCCTGATACTTTAATTTACATAATTAAACTTGCCATACGAAATGGGGCGACACTTACTTCAGACATCCACTATTGGCTTCGCCATGAAGACCAATAGATACGAATACAACTGCTGGCTTCTTCAAATCTGCCAGGAATCAAATAATAACACTGCGGACATAAAATGTCGTCCGAGCTGCCCCTATCATGACGTCACAATATCCTCAACTAGGTTACACGTGCGTCCAAAGCAACTCACACAGCATTGTGCACGTCAGTGCGTGAATCAATCGAACGCACAAACAATATAACTACATAAAACTGGTGCGTACATTTGGCAGGACCGAAGACTACCCCCTTAGGTAATAAATGTACGTAACACCCACATTATATAGTTGAGGAAAACTATGTAAATGTACAGTGGCGTATCTGCCATAGGGACCTGAGGTGTGGTCACAGCAAGGTGGGAGTCATGTAAAGTTAGGGGTGAGTGCACCTGAAATGCACGCGAGGCTGACCCCATATCTCCGTAGGGAAATAAATAATACCAAAAGTGATCAGATATAAAAGGCCAGGGTGTCCTTTTGTTGCAGAGGTTTTGTTTCCTGTTGCCAGCTGGTAACAGGAAACCTGAGGAGTGACGATAACGCCAAGAAGTCTCCGAAAATTCATGTATGCTGTCAAGAGATAACAGCAGGAGCTTGGGCGTGTGATGTGATATCGATATTTCTGCAACTACACAATACATTATCTTTCAACAAGAAACCCTAGGGGATATATTAAGGACCTGGGTATATCTGACAGTTTCGTTTTAAATAAACACTGGTATTTCAAATCATACTCAGGAAGTTGATGGGGGTATGATGATCATACAGCCCCTCATACACAGTGACTCTCCCTCTTAGAAGAATAAAGTATAAGCTGTGAACATTCCAACAGGAAAGCCATATATTAACTTTGTAGTTATTTGGGCAGATTGTTAATCTTTTATGTAAACTATCTTGTCCTCATTTTCAAAGACCTGTCCAAACGATATGACTGGACAGGCAAAATAAAATGTAAAAAAAATTATCAAATTTAAAGAAAAACTTAATCACAGGTTTTATTCACTTCCTCATAGAAACTTAAAGTGTTTTTGTGTTGTGTACCATCATTTCATTTCTCCCCTAGACACTAGGTACACCATACACCAGACACTAGAGCCAAAATAGTGACAGTGTGAGATCTAGGGAGGTAGCGTTAGGTTCCCTGCACATAATTCATCATCATCATTTATAGAGTCAGGGGCCTACATGTGCTTGACCTCACACAGTTAATACATACACGGATTTCATTCTTTTAGGATACCATCATAACCTCCCCAGCAAAATCTAACTTTGCTACATAAATTGGGGGCTCGTCCGGGATTTGAATTTCTCTTAGTACTACATACATTGGGGTCTGGGTCTTAGCATAAACAACATTCTATTGTCCCAGGGAATCCCCATAATCATTATTGCCCAAGATTTGGGAAGTCAAGAAACTGTCAGAACCCAGATTTAATTAGATAAATTTATACTTATTTGGAAACTTTGTTAGAACATTTTGTATTCATCAGAATGGCAGATCTGGCCAAGTTTCTATCTGCGGCTGTTCAGACTGCCAAAGAAATGAATATGGAGGGTCAAATCTTAATTGACTATGTCACCTCAGAATGTGATAAATTTATTACTAGGAAAGAACATAGGTTAGCTGAGGAAAGGAAAATGCAATTAGAAGATGCTAGGGAGACTAAGAAATTAGAGGCTGATAGGGAGGCTGAGATTAAGAGACTGCAGTTGGAGGAGAAGAAACTTGAGGCTGAGAAGGAGGAAAAAGTCTACAGAGGGAGGCGGAACGAGAGAAAGAAGAAAGGAGATTGGAGGCAGAACGAGAGAAAGAAGAAAGGATATTGGAGGCGGAACGAGAGAAAGAAGAAAGGAGATTGGAGGCCCAAAGGGAAGATAAAAGATTACAAAGAGAACATGAGATACGACTAAGGGAGTTAGAGCTGCATGGCCATCCTCCTGAAAATGGAACTAGCCCATCCACTTCCGACTCAGCTGTCAGCCAGGGGGCCTCCTCATCAGTCATGGGGTTCCATTTAGATTACTTTGTGGAAAAGGATGATGACATTGAGTCGTATTTAAGCAGATACGAAATATTAGCCACTACTTATGGGTTAGAAAGAGAAAAATGGGGTGTAAAGTTGTCTCAGAGTCTTCGGGGAACAGCTTATGAAGTGTTTTCCAAAATGAGCAGGGATGACCAAGACAACTATGACATGTTGAAGCAGGCTCTTCTGTTAAGATACGAAAAGAACGGAGAGTTTTATAGAAAGAAATTTAGGAATGCCAGGCTACTGTCGGGTGAGACCTATCACCAGTTCTCCGCCCGGTCGGAGACGTATATGGAGAAATGAGCTTCTTTGGGGAAAACCCAAGATCTCAAAGAGATGATACTCATTGAACAGATGAGAGAGTCCATGGCTCCAGACATGAGAAAATTTCTCATGGAACAGGGCGCGGAGAGGCTGGGTGAGATAATTAATGTCGCTGAGAGGTATCAGGCAGCCCAGGCAGAGGTAGCTGGCATTAAGAAAAAACCAGTAGATCAGTATAAGGCTCCTCAAAACCATAATAAATATGACAACAGAAGTAAGCAGAACTTTGATAGGCCTCGGAATGATTTTAAAAATAAAACCTCACATTTCAATGACAGAAAGAATGACGAAAGAAAACCTTTTAACCAAGGAAGGAGGTGGTGTAAACATTTTAGGAAGGACAACCATAACACCGAATTCTGTAAAAGTAAACCTTCTGGATGTGCTGCTATGAGAAGGGGGAACCAGGAAGTAAAGGACAAACCTGCTGGACAGCAGGAACCTTATCACCCCCCCCCCCAGTTTGTCAGGATGTTGTATGCAATGAGGTCACCATAAGGTGTCTCTATGATACAGGTCTAGATTTTGATGCTGTCGTGAGTGCGCACTTGTTGAACCCAGATCAGTATACCACAGAAACAGTGGAGATACAAGGGGCGACCAAGGACCTACCACTCATGAAACTTCCCATTGCAAGGATAACAGTGAAAACTCGCTATGTGGAAGGGATAATCAGAGCAGCAGTGATAGACGCACCCATCTACCCTCTGATATTGGGGTGTCGTTATGTCTACGTGGGAAATCCCAAGAGACCTGTGGTCTTGGCAGCAGTCCAGACCCGATCACAATCCAGAAAGGAAGAAGATGAACCTATAAATACTCATCCAGAGAAGATGAGGAAGGCACAGGCTCAAGATAGGTCACTGAAGCCGTGCTTTTAAAAATTGCGTAACTGCCATACACCTCCAAGAAAAGGAGAATTTTACATAAAGAATAAAGTGTTATATAGGAAGGCCGGAACTGGTTCAGCTGGTCATGGACAGCTGGTTCTTCCTAAAATGTATAAGGCAGACGTAATACGGAGTTTACATGTTGGAAAAGATGGGGACCACGAGAAAGTAGGTACCATCTGCCAAAAAGTAGCTCAAAAATATTATTGGCCAGATATGATGGTCATCGTTGAAAATTTTGTAGAAGCATGTGGCGTATTTCATGAGGGAACACCCACAAGTGGGAAAATTGATCAGGACCTAGACATGCCACGGGGCAAACTTAGGCCTGGAAATAAAAATAATTGTAATAAAGTAGACAACGTGGAATGGGAGCCCCCTTTTCACACACAGTCTTCACTCGAAGGTATTAGAATGGCCACTATGCGACGAGTAGTTTTACCCCAGACTAAACTGACAATCCCTTGGTCAGAATTATATAAACTGGAGGAAACGAAAAGAGAGCGAAGATCTCTCACAATGAACTTAAAGTGGGGGGAAACCCCAAGAAAAGAATTAGTAGTGGACGATTTGTGAGTGATGATTCTAGGAAGAAAAGTCCTCACTATAAAGCTTCTAGAGTAAAGGACCTGACAGGTGCCAGGAAAAATAAGTATGAAACATTAAAAGTCCATATGTAATTTGTTAAGGACCTGGACAGATGAGAAGGCAGAGGAGACTGTTACCTCATCTTATCAATATGTGAACGAACTGACCACTCGTTTAAAAACTAGTTGGAAACTGGCAAATGATAATTTGAGACAAGCCAGGAAAAAGCATGCTGCTTATTATAATAAGAAAGCTAAGGATAGGGAACTTGCTGTAGGGGAGAAGGTGCTTCTTCTATTGCCAGGCAGCAACAATAAACTTCAGATCGGATGGCAAGGGCCATATACCGTTTTGGAAAAGGTATCCAGAACAAATTATAAGATAGACAAAAAGGGAAAGGAAAAAGTCTATCATGTGAACCTTTTGAAGAAATATCTGGACAGACAAATCCAGGAAGGTACACACTTATTGGCCTTGTCTATTGCAACCGAAATGAAAAATGACCCTCTCTCCTCATTCGAATATCCACTGAAAACCAGTGAAACGTTTGCACAGGTGAAGATCAGTAATCACCTGACAAAAGGACAGAAGGAGAAGGTTCAACAGGTCCTTGAGAAACATACAGATGTGTTAACGGATAAACCGGGGCACACAAATTTGTTGGAATATGATATGAAACTACTAGACCCAGCACCTATCTGTATGATGCCCTATTCTGTTCCTTTCGCTAAGGAAAAAGCTTTGAAAGATGAGATTGATTATTTGTTACAAGAAGGGATTATTTCTCACAGTGAGTCTCCTTATAGTTCCTGTGTGGTTTTGTTGCGGAAACCATCGGGAGAACATAGACTGTGCATAGATTACAGGAAACTGAATGCTGTCACAGAAGGTCAGGTGGATCCATTACCTGATACTACTCAACTTTTTGTCAGGCTGAACAAGTCAAAATATTTTTCTAAGGTGGATCTTAGCAAAGGCTATTACCAAATTCCAGTAAAGCCTGAGGTTCGACCTTATTTAGCCTTTAGCACCTCGGAAGGTCATTATGAGTTCAACATGTTACCGTTTGGGTTGAAAAATGCCCCGAGTGTGTTTTCAAGGATGATGCGAAAATTATTGGATCCCCTGAAAAAATCCATGTATTTCGAATTTTATGGACGATATCCTCATTGCTACGGAAACATTTGAGGAACACGTTACCTCTTTGAATATGCTGTTTGATAGACTCAGAGAGGCTAACTTAACCGCTAGGCCAACAAAATGTTGTATTGGTTGTAAAGAGTTGGAATTCTTGGGACATACTGTACATCAGGGTAGCATGACCCATGATCCCAAGAATCTGGAGAAATTGAAAAGAGCACCTATACCACAAACAAAGAAAGTTGTGCGATCTTTCGTGTCGTTGTGTGGTTTCTACCAAAAGTACATCAAAAATTGTAACTCTATATGTGCTCCTCTGACGGATTTAACTCGCAAAGGTCAACCTGATACAATAAATTGGTCCGCACAGTGTGAATTGGCTTACCAGGAGTTAAAAGAAAAACTCACAAGCAGGCCAGTGTTGCAATTGCCTGACTTGAATCAAGAATTTATCGTGAGAAGTGACGCAAGCAATGTGGGCCTAGGCGCTACATTGTTGCAAAGGTTCTCCTCACAAGATGGAGAATTGAACCCAGTCGCTTATGCAAGCCGAAAGTTGAACAAAGCGGGAAAAAATTATTCAACAAGTGAAAAGGAATGTCTAGCTTTGATATGGGCTATAAAAAAATTCCAGATTTATTTATGTGGCAGGACATTTGTGGTCCAAACGGATCATTCACCACTCGTATTCCTGTCACAGGCCAAGCATGAAAATTCCAGATTATTGAGATGGTCTTTATTACTGCAGCCATACTCATTTCTGATAGAATATATTCCCGGCCCTCGGAACGTAGGTGCAGACTTTTTGAGTAGACATCCTTATGATGAAGATCAGAAAAACGCGTAAGACTTCATTGAGCTAAGTTATCTCGCAGATTATAACCTGCTAATGATTGCATGTTTTAGGATGGGAGGTGTGTAGTAAAATCTGCGACAATAATCGCTCATTTCAGTAAGAGTTTAGTCATAAAATGATAATAAATAAACCCGCCCTATTGTGTCTGACGGTGATCCTCTCACACGCCAGCATAGCGCTGAAATTTGTGCAGTGCTAAAGGCTATAGAACGATCCCACGGTAAAAATCTAACACGCGTTTTAGTGTCGGTTTCGAAAACGTACTACCAACATTTAACATTTTGCCAGATCTGCTGCATACATTTTGCAGCCTAGACTTATAATTAACGATTTTGCGGAAGTGTGCCGCAAAATAACTATCTGAATTAACGTATTCTGTCAACTTTAACGCAAAAATTAGTAGCAATCCTTACATTTTTGGTAGTTTTACACGAGACACTCCAAATTATTAACGCCAATTCTTAACCCGCCACGTCAACACCCCGCTTCGCTTGACACATTCTGCCATGCATATATACACGCTGCGACAGAGGCAAACACGCAGACAATGTTATTGCCTCCTCGCGGTAATGTTTCTGACGTCACAAAAACAAGTTAGTTATTTGAAAATACATTCTGGCGAGATGAAAGAGAGGGAAAAGATGGCGGTCTTGTGTAAAATTTTTATTTGACGATGACCGTGACAAAATTGAAAATCTAGAACCAATATGAATCTGACCATAAAAATCATATGATAGTATAGCTTAGGGTTCACTGAGCAAGAATATGTTTTAAATAATATGGTAGTCCCAGTATTAGTTGAGTTATTGAGAAAATACTAAATGTCTACGGACGCACGACCGGACAGACTGTCGTTCCTGCTTGTTTTTTTTTAACGTTAGTGGGGACACCGGCTTAGAAGAGAGGCAGTGAGGTAAATTCAAATTCGCTTGGGAAACAAGAGTATAGGAGGGAAAAGGGGAGCGGTAGGAAAATTGTTACCAAAAACTAACATCGTTTTGTATTGGCATAACTAAAGCAGACTGGCCAATCGACTACCAGACGCAGAGTATGTTTGGAATTAATTTTGTTTTTCAAAAACTGCATTTGAATTCTGGTAGTCGCAAGCTTTCGATTGGCCAGTGCTACTAAATATTAGCAAAAAGCTTTCGCTGCTCAGTGCCAGTTGAACAGTAAATTTTATTCAGAAACGCTGAGAACAGCTGTGATAAATTTAAAAGTAAATTAAATAACTAAATAAGTATTTCACAGTCTGGACGGAGCAGAAGAAACTGAGGCCATTTCTTTGCAAAGTCAGCGTCATTTGTTTATATTTCTTGATTTGTGGTAAGAATGCTTTATGAATTTAATATGTTTAATCCCATTGCCAAAGTTAGATACTGCTATTGGGAAAAAGTGAAGGACGTGCCGGGAGCAGACATTGTTGAGTCCTCACGTTGAAATGTATATAACTAATGTATGTTGTCATGATTATGTTTGAATATTATTGTATTAGAGTATTAGTAAGCCTCCGTGTTCCATGAACACTGTTCAACATGCCTGAAGCATTTATGTTTAAAAAGAAAAAGAGAAAAAAATTATAAAAGGAAATGTGGTTACCCCACATTATATAGTTGAGGAAAACTATGTAAATGTACAGTGGCGTATCTGCCATAGGGACCTGAGGTGTGGTCACAGCAAGGTGGGAGTCATGTAAAGTTAGGGGTGAGTGCACCTGAAATGCACGCGAGGCTGACCCCATATCTCCGTAGGGAAATAAATAATATCAAAAGTGATCAGATATAAAAGGCCAGGGTGTCCTTTTGTTGCAGAGGTTTTGTTTCCTGTTGCCAGCTGGTAACAGGAAACCTGAGGAGTGACGATAACGCCAAGAAGTCTCCGAAAATTCATGTATGCTGTCAAGAGATAACAGCAGGAGCTTGGGCGTGTGATGTGATATCGATATTTTTGCAACTACACAATACATTATCTTTCAACAAGAAACCCCAGGTGATATATTAAGGACCTGGGTATATCTGACAGTTTCGTTTTAAATAAACACTGGTATTTCAAATCATACTCAAGAAGTTGATGGGGGTATGATGATAATACAGCGCCTCATACACAGTGACTCTCCCTCTTAGAAGAATAAAGTATAAGCTGTGAACATTCCAACAGGAAAGACATATATTAACTTTGTAGTTATTTGGGCAGATTGTCCACACAATTTTAGTTAATCTTTTATGTAAACTATCTTGTCCTCATTTTCAAAGACCTGTCCAAACGATATGACTGGACAGGCAAAATAAATTGTAAAAAAAAATTATCAAATTTAAAAATTTAAAGAAAAACTTAACCACACGTTTTATTCACTTCCTCATAGAAACTTCAAGTGTTTTTGTATTGTGTACCATCATTTCATTTCTCCCCTAGACACTAGGTACATCATACACCAGACACTAGAGCCAAAATAGTGACCGTGTGAGATCTAGGGAGGTAGCGTTAGGTTCCCTGCACATAATTCATCATCATCATTTATAGAGTCAGGGGCCTACATGTGCTTGACCTCACACGGTTAATACATACACGGATTTCATTCTTTTAGGATACCATCATAACCTCCCCAGCAAAATCTAACTTTGCTACAGTCACTTTTGGGCTTAAATAGTTGCAGGTTAGTATATTATTTCAGTTTGATCCACATCCCTGATAACCACGTATTCTATTGAAAACGTTGCCAATTCATTTAGCCAGTCACGGATGGCATTTTGATAACGTTACGTTTGTAATAATTATAACTTGGAAATGCTTCGTTTTGTGGAAATCAATGACATCGCAATGTTAACAAATTGTTCATCTCCACAAATATATTTTGTGATGATGTTGTCAGATGGTCGGTCCATATGACTCCTAACAATTGTTTGGGAGAAAAACAACCCCCAGTTTCTTTCAGATACCAACATTCTGGATATCGTTATTTATCACTTGATCTAAATGTTTGTAATCAAAAATTTAATTCTTTGGTTTCGAGTGCGTGTTTGCTCAAATTGTGGCATGATGTCCGCTTAATTTAAATTTGGGTTTTGCGCTATAAACCTCTACACCTCACGGTAGAAGGGGAACGACTTAGTAAGTAAGTAAGTTTTGCGCTATAATATTGAAGGTAACCGATAGATTTTGTTAGCAGCGACATAGCGTGCTACTTAGTGTGACATGTATATGCAAATATCGCTTCTTTTCTGTACACCTTTGCTTCCCCCTCCAGCGGTATAATTTTTGCTACGAAAAACCTACGCAAATCGACTGTCTTGACTCATATTTAGCCACGCCTATTTTTTTCTGCTTTCACGAGCTTGCGGTTTATTTACATACGTTGAAACTGTCACTCATTCAGTTGAGCGTAGAACGCTTGTCTAACAGCAGTTCTCACGCCAGCGGAACAGTCAGTATTACGATGACTGGCAGATGGTACGTGCCTACAACACGTGGAAGGTAAACAAGCTTTGACGTTCTCTACAAAGGGGAAGCAAATCCTGTGCTGCTGTACATACAGGGAGACAATCGCTGAGATCAGAAGCCTTTGTTGTCGATTGGCAAGGTCGAACAGAGGGACCGTAACAATTCTTTAGCTCGGGAACGAAGTTTCTTGATTTCCCTGAGATGGCCGTAGGCACGATTTCTTACATCTGTTAGTGAGATCACAGCTTTTCCGTATTTATACTCGGTACCCCCAAAGCCAGTTATTTAGTCGCTTCAGATTTTTTTGAAATATCTAGCTCGACATTCTAGAGCCATTATACGAAGTGGCTTATTTAGATTTCATGGAGATAGTTTCATTTGTCTGTTTTGCGGTAATAGATATTAGCCTTTAAGTGATTTAATGTGTAAATTTCCTCATTATAATTCATTGGGATTTTTCTGTGTTAATTGACTAGCGTAGAGAATAACATATAGCTAAATCTTTCCAGCTGTAATGTAAGTAAATTTAATCACTCGCTAAGAGATGTTTTAATTGACTAATACATACACTAGGCGACTGACTATTGACGGAATATAAATTTACTTCTAATTCATTACGTGTAACTGTGTAAGTGACTAGTGTAATATTATGTGGCGAAACAAATAGCTAGTAATGGCAAGCGATATTTGTAGAGTAGTCATAATTAAAATTAACACTGATATTGTGCGCGTGATAGGATAGGTTATTGATCTTGTGATTAAGTGTTTTGTTTTCTCCTAAATCTAGTACTGATCACAAACCAGCCTGCCAGCGGCCTGAGTCTGATCCTGAGCCTAGATCTGAGCATAGATCTGAGTCTGAGTCTAAGTCTAAATACAACCAGTAACAATTCTGAGTCTTTATTGGGTCTTCGATGTTGACCTGTGCGGTCCTCTTGTTTCATCCAGAGAGAGAGAGAGAGAGAGTCCAAACTTTTAGACACTAAGAATTAATTATAACTGGAAGGAGATAATACCCAGATTTCTTTTTCTTTTTTAATTTCTTCAGCCCGCTGTGGCGAAATAACTAACCATAACATTGTTCCCGACTACTGACATTGTGTTGTCAATTGGATTTATCCAGAAAGATTTACCCACCAGACATTTCATTTAACTATTGGAAGTACTAACTACTGTCTACTGTGAACACTAGATCTTGGTATTTATTTTGCTACCTGAACTATCTGACGTGACAGTTTCATATCCAATAATCACCACCAAAGTAAGCGTTCCCCAATTAGGAGGATTAATTATTCGTGGAGGAACTGGGGCTCACTTCGGCGAAACACCACACTGGATTCTGTTACATATACCATGATGATATGTTCAAGATGTTGTTAAACAACTAGTAGGTAAGCGAGATTGAATGTGGCCACAGATTGACAGGAGTGTGAATCAGAGGAGTGAATAATTTTTATTTGTATAATCATTGTACCCACTTCTTTTTTTGTTCGCTAATACTGTTATTTTACAGGATAGATTAATTAGGAACTCTGTTCTTTACTTTATCGTCTATTACTATACCCTATCGTTCATCTTTTGACCTTTTGGGGTTAATAACTTCTTGCGGGATCTTTTCTGAACAGAGGGGATAACACTTACGGGTTTATTTTTTTTCAAATTCTGTACCTATGATTTTTCATTGATATATATATGTTTTGATGTTGTGAGGTGTTTATATGATAATAAACTTAACAAAACTTAATTACTTGTGTTGGTCAGCTTCGCCCATATCCATACTCCAATTACTATAGTTTCACGTTTGTGCGTCTTGTTGTCGTCACTTAACTGTGTGTGTATGGGTGAGTGGTTAGACGTATATGTTAAATGTACGGAGAGTAGAAGTGTCTGATAAACAAATTACAGTCGTAAAGATAGGCTGGACTAGAGTGTCTTCTCAACCCAGTGACAGATTCTACCCTTAAACTATTCACTCGTGAAATCTATTTCTCATACCTTAATTCTCACTGAGTTACCACCTTTTACAGTTATATTCAGACGGGACCAGAACATATCTTAAATACCTATCCAAATTTACGACACTTAGTCACGATCACATGACACCTTGCATAAACCGACTTCTATTGGTTTATCTGGCTACAAACATCGTATAAAACAGTCATCTAAATACACCGAAAAGTCATTCGCAACGAACGATAGTTCTGGCTAATGCCCCACCTCTCAGTCTCCGTCTGATAACGTTATGGTCTCATCGCACACAAACTTATCGACCACAACCCATCATAACCTTCGATGACCATTATCTGCCTCTATTCACTCTCACCTGAGTACAGACATGATCATACAACGAAATCCAAGAGTTAATAATTAATGAAAATAGATAAATGGTAGTTACTAGTAAGACAAAAAAATTGAGGGAAAAAAACAGAGTGCATTACACAACGGACAAGTAACAAATAAAAGGAAGCCTGAAGATTCAAACAAGAGACCACCCGAACAGCGCCAACGCATTGCTGTGAGAATGAACCGTGACCAGATAGGTATCCCTCCAAAAAAGTACATCGCTAGAGATAGTCACTCTCATGATGCAACTCACAGCCATGTAATACAAGATCAAGAACGACCCACGACTAGAACTGAGAGTTTTCTTATTATTGAATGGTATTTGCGCTCTGATATAACCGACGGACTTGGGTCTAGGTTGAAAGTAACGTGCCACACTAAAACAAACATCTTAAGGAAGACCTATTTGCAAAAAAAATGGCAGTCACATTTTCGCAACGCAGCACACTCATAGAAGCAAATAATAATAAAAACTGTATGTCCAGAGGAAGATTGGTATCTCCCCTATCTATTAACAGTTGTTTCAGTACAATATAATGTTGCCTTCTCCAGCAAGGCAAGTCTGGATGCGGCGAGGCATACTTCCCACAAGTGTTTGTAGGTAATTTTGAATCAGACTGTCCCAGTATTTTTCAGCTTCCTTCTTCAATTGTTCAACGTCTCTGAGTCCATTCTTTTTTAAATGATTCTTGAGTAGTGCCCAAACGTTTTCAATTGGGTTTAGGTCGGGACTGTTGCTGGGCCACTTCAGCACTATCACATTCTTCTCTTGCAGCCATGCTTTGGTGGTATGAGCTGTATGCTTTGGGTCATTGTCATGTTGAAATGTTCACCCATCGGAATACATGACCTGCATAAATGGCAGAAGGTGTCCCTCTAGTATGTTGATGTACCTTTCTTTCGTGAGAATTCCTGTGAAAACACACAGTGGGGTGGCACCTCTTGCTGACACCCCTCCCCAAAGATGGAATTTCTGGGTATGTTTCGGTCGCTGGTACACAGGCGTTACAGAGTCTTTCGTCCAAATATTTATTTGAGCAGGATAAGACCAAACAGAACATTCATCTGAAAAAATCACATTGTCCCATGACAATTTTTTGTTTTCGTGGCATCAGTTCAAGTGCATCTGTTTGTGAGTCTCTGTGAGAAATGGTGACGAAATTACCCGCTTTTTTGTGTAATTCATCCTGTGTAGCTCCCGGTTGACAGTAGCATTAGATACCTCTGAGCTTCCCAACTCGATCATGCGCTGCCGTATGTTTTCTACACTCTTCATTGGCTCAGCCCGAACGATTTGGGCGAGACGCTGATGGTCCTTTGTGTCCAAAATTCTTGGCCTCCCACTACCTTCTTTTCGCTCGATTCCATTACCTGCTTTTAATTTACTCACAACTCTGTAGACAGTCCGCTCAGGAATGTTCAAGGTTTTAGAAATGTTGGAACATGTTTGATTTCCTGCATTCTAAAGCTGTGAAATTAACATACACTTTGTCTTTGTATCCATTTTCTGCCATTAGCATTATAAATTGTCGTCTGCTCTATTATCAAGGGACTGTACTCTACGCTAATTTTTTTTTTTACTTTTGGTAGTGTTTGCTCACTTAAGTGGAGTGCAAATTTGGGGCAGAACATGCATATTTAATTAAATTTCAGCATATTTAGTTGAGCAATATGACTGCCATTTTTTTTGCAAAGTACTGTAAGTATTATGTTTTCGTGCATTATTTGGCCAATAGGTGGGAATAGGAAAGTCAAAGAGGTGATAGAGTTTATCACATCTTCTATCATCTAGTTCTTTCTTTCTGTCTTTCTTTCTTTCCGGGTGTCTACCATGTACCTCTCTTCGTGAATTAATCTCGCTCACCTGGTTGCTTAGGCAACTCCTACAAGGCAAATAATATGAGGTTGTACATGGGGATGGCAATCTCACTGCGTACAACGAATTGCCACAGAACCTACCACTACAAGATCTCATGTGAATATTTGGTGTAAACTTCCTGCAAGGGAATAGCTATGTTGGTGGCTCCATACTACAAAAATCAACAGGTTCCCTTTCATTTTCATCTCTTGTTCCACTGGCACTTGTCTAGTTCTTGTCATCTCTTGTTCCACTGGCACTTGTCTAGTTCTTGTCATCTCTTGTTCCACTGGCACTTGTCTGATTCTTGTCATCTCTTGTTCCACTGGCACTTGTCTAGTTCTTGTCATCTCTTGTTTCACTGGCACTTGTCGGATTCTTGTCATCTCTTGTTCCACTGGCACTTGTCTAGTTCTTGTCATCTCTTGTTCCACTGGCACTTGTCTGGTTCTTGTCATCTATTGTTCCACTGGTACTTGTTTGATTCTTTTCATCTCTTGTTCCACTGGCACTTGTCTGATTCTTGTCATCTCTTGTTCCACTGGCACTAGTCTGGTTCTTGTCATCTCTTGTTCCACTGGCACTTGTCTGGTTCTTGTCATCTCTTGTTCCACTGGCACTAGTCTGGTTCTTGTCATCTCTTGTTCCACTGGCACTTGTCTGGTTCTTGTCATCTCTTGTTCCACTGGCACTTGTCTGATTCTTGTCATCAGTTCCATATTGGTGACCTTGTCATACCATTTCACTCATTCTGTTCTATGTATGCATATATTTATGAAAGTCTGTAGCTTCTTGGATGTAATTGTTGTTGTTGTTCTACATGTTCAGAGCCATACAAAAGAAATGACGTCATTTGAGCTAAACATTTTTGTGTTGGACTTGGGTTATCTTGATCTCCATAAATGTCCTAGTGCACTTAAAGCTCTCCATGCCTTTTGTATTCTTATTTTGATATCTCTATCGGTTCCTACAACTCTGTCTATATTACTGCCAAGATAAATGTAAGGTTTTAGAGTGTTTCTTCAAGTGCTATATTTCTTAAAAAAGTGCAGTCAAATTGGTTTGACTATCCCAGGAGTCGGGAACCTTTCCGTGACAAAGAACCAAATATTTAATTTTGTCTCCATTTTAACAAATTGAAGAGCCGCATGAAAAAAAAAACCACATGGTATCCCTCATTCACTAAGAGTTAAGTAGTAGAGAGCCGAGAGCCGCACTAGATGGCGCAAAGAGCCGCATGCGGCTCGCGAGCCGGAGGTTCCAGACCCCTGGACTATCCTGTACTTAAATTGCTTCATTCGATACATACGTATACTCTGGTTTTCCAAAAGAAATACTGGGACGCAGCCGTCTGAAACATCGCAATGATAACTCTAGCTAGATCACTAACTTCAGCCATTAGTACTATGATCTGTCTAAATCATGTCGCGATTAGTCAAACAATCCTAGAGGGAAGTGTTTAGAAATCTATTCATTGTTGAGGCAATGGCTAGTGTTGAACAACTGAATGGACTGATCTGTTATTTAATGTACTCATATTTGGGCACGGACATTGCAAACACTATTCTCATTTTTTTTTAAATAATTCATCTGTCAGCATTAATATGATCTTGAACTTGGCTATGAACAAAATATGTACATATATATATATATATATATATATATATATATATATATATATATATATATATATATATATATATATATATATATATATATATATATATATATATATATATATATATATATATATATATATATATATCATCATCATCATCAGTTGCCATCTCCACAACGAAGGTTGGCTTTAATGGATCTCCAACGTCTTCTGTCTCTTGTCTTGGTGGTGCACTCTGATAGACTCTTTCCTGTCCATCTCTTGATGTTATCTTCCCACTTATAGCGCTGTCTTCCCCTTGCACGTTTGCCTTCAACTCTCCCTTCTGTTATGGTCTTCTGCAAGGTGTTATGCCTTTTTATGTGGCCAAAGTATTTTAGCTGCCGAACTTTGATCTCCCTCGTTAGTTCTCTTTTCATACCTAGATTTTCTAGGACCTCCTTATTTGTTTTCATCTCTTTCTGTGAGATATGCCCCATTCTTCTATATATCCACATTTCAAAAGCCTCAATTCTTTCTTCCAAATGCTTATTCATCGTCCATGTTTCCGCACCATACAGAAAAGCAGAATATATATAACACTTTATGATTCTCAGTTTTAATTTGTGAGATAACTGTTTAGATGTCTGTTGCGTGCATATTTTTGACGCACATATTACAAAAAAATCGATATGGTTATTTAATATGGGAAAAATATAGACATGCATCCATCTGTGTATGAAAATGCTGTTTATTGTAAAAGCGAGATAATCCATGTTTGATTCACACTTTTGATTATAGGAGTAATCGGTCTGGATATCGATCCAGCGCAAGAATAGTACGCTTGCGTTTGTACTTAATTTTAGGGCCAGAAAATATATTAATTTGCTTATTGTGTTTATGGCCTGAATTCATATGTATTACATATTATTAGTACAAGTAGAATCAGTCCTATATTGTATATTTTGGATGGGTATGAGGGACTAGATTCTTGTTAGCGGAAGTATGAGTTGTCTTAACAAGTCGTGATGAGTTCCGATGTACTGCTAAGAATGGCGGGGTACGTTTTTCAAGAGCTGGTCCTTTCGTCAAGAAAAAATGTCTTACGAAGTGGTTTTTTTTTCTTCTGGAGGAGATAGTGTCTCTACGATAGTTTGTGTTAGAGACTCTCCTTATGTCAGTATATAGATGATTCGGACTCCAGGTAAACCCAGCTCGTATTTTTGATGATCTCTCGTCGGTTAGGCCTAGCTTGACTTTTGGGTGCTTCGATATGCTAGTGTCGTGTTTTGTATCGACGAAGATGACAGATTTTCCTGCAGCGGTTATGGCTACGTGAACTAACCTGATCACCGTAGTGCTGCATGGAACCATTCATGAAATCCTTTATATATCCATTGTAAATTAACTTTGGCTGATATTCTTCCTATGAATGAGTGAACGACAACTCAGGAAGGTAGCCATGTTGGATTTCGGTCATCGTCTGTTTTGATCACTGCCAAGAGAACAGATTATTTATCTTATTATCGGACAGTGACAGAGAGATCTCAATCCTGCTAGAAACCCCCTTTTCGTGGTTTCATAAGATGATGTATCATGACATTGAACTTTGATGTACTACCCATTATTTCTGCATGTGTCATGACTTCAGATCTGCTATGTATACCTACAAATTGTTATGTCAACAAAGCCTGATGTACTCGTATGTCCCAGTGTGTACGTCTGAATAAATTGAGTAAACTAAGATTCCAGCAGTCTGCATTGGTGCCTTGTAGACACATGTGTATGAGTGATTATATTGGTCAGCACACGAACAGTACACCATTCGCGGTAATCACACTCTACACTACTACTTCATACATACACCATCCTGCGTCGGCTGAAGTGACCAAGTTTAGGGCCTGCTTCCCCTGGAGCCTTTGCCTTCCCTAACTCAGGACTAGGGTGAGTTACCCATTTACAGCTGGGTAGACTGGAGCATGCCTGATCTCAACAACACACCACTCTTCCTTACAGAGCAGACAGACTGATACTTTACAGTGGTGTACTACAGGTGTAGTAAGAAATAACGTCTTTACAGTGGCGAGCCAGATTCCTGGGTCCAGCTTACGCAGTTTTGTGTTGAGAATCACAGTTTACAGCTGAAAGAACATTTGTTTGAACACATCAACACCAGTAGGACAGCTTGACCTGTATTACCGATAGGATGCTGTATCTAGGTCAGCACTTGTTGACAGTTTTTCGCTGTACAGACAGTATTACACAGGACAGTGGTATCAAGTGTAGAAAATATCTGGAGCAATATTGTTGACATTTCTCAATGTACAGAAGAATCGCAGTGTTGCTGAATAAAGTGCATAGTTCATCGTGGGATCTTCATATGCTCAACAGAGAAAAAATTGACAGTGTAATAGTTTAAACTTAAGTCTATTACTGAATAAAGTGGCAAGTTAGTATTATTTAAATAAACTGTGCCTACTTTACAACACTATACTGGCAACACATTCCATTCATGACATAAAATGATATTGTATGCTATATGCTATTTATGCTTACATGTTATTTGTTGTGTATTAAATTAGTTTATATTCTGTGTGACTAGAACAGGAAATACCGAGTAATATTGGTCTTGTTCTGGCGTTCGATAGGGAGCAATTTCTTAATTGAAATTTGCTTGCAACATAGTTTGCAAATATTTGGTTAGTTGTGACGACTGTTTCATATTTGTATTTGTAACATTTTTTGTGTTCCTTAGTTTTGTTTGATTTGTTTGTATAATTGTAGGTCTCATCTTTCCTTTCATTTCAGTTTTTTACACCCTTATGTTTATACACTGTAGCGTTATTTGTCTTGTTATCTTATGGCAGTTATCATCACAGGTTCTGTGATCATTTTTTTCATTTCCCCTATTTAATTTAATTTGATCTCTGCAAATGTTTTCAGATTGTCTTTTCTTGTTTGTCATTTGTAATGTCTTTAGTTGACATATGACGTATAGTGGTATACACTGATAGTATAGTACAGATCAGTACTTTCTGATTGTTATTGGAAAAGGGAAATATTTTTTTCCACAGGTACTCAAGTGATCTTTGATTACATTGAGGTATACAAGACCTTTGTAAGGCTTGTCTCCCAAAGTTATTGGAAAAGGGAAATATTTTTTTTTCCACAGGTACTCAAGTGATCTTTGATTACATTGAGATATACAAGACCTTTGTAAGGCTTGTCTCCCAAAGTTATTGGTAAAGGGAAATATTTTTTTTTCCACAGGTACTCAAGTGATCTTTGATTACAGTGAGGTATACAAGACCTTTGTAAGGCTTGTCCCCACAGTATTTGAGATACAATTATTGTTGTCCACAGGTACTCAAGTTATCATTGGTTATTGTAAACCATACAAGTTTGGACTAAGACTAAGTCTAAGGTATAGACTTGTCTCCCATTAACAAAGAGAGTAATTTATTTACTTTTTCAGGTTTCTGATTTAAGAAGACAATATGTCTACCTTAGATTATTTCATTACACTAGGAAAATCTTTTGATAAGACTGGAAAAGACTTAGAACAATGGGCTGTTGCTCAATATGACAAAGCATTAGCTGCAGAAGAGAAAAAAATTGCTGCTGCTGTTGAAGAAAAAAAAATTGCTGCTGAGGAAAAAAAAGCTGCGGCTGAGGAGAGAAGACTTCAAATAGAAGAAAAAAAAGCTGCTGCAGAAGAAAGGAAAGCCTTAGCTGAAGAAAAAAGATTAGAAAAAGAAGCTGATACTGCTGCTGAACTTAAGAAATTGCAGATGCAAGTGGAGGAAAGGAGATTTGAGGCAGAACAGAAAAAACTAGAAGCTGCTGCAGAACAGAAAAAACTAGAAGTTGCTGCTGCTGCAGAACAGAAAAAACTAGAAGCTGCTGCAGAACAGAAAAAACTAGAAGTTGCTGCTGCTGCAGAACAGAAAAAACTAGAAGCTGCTGCAGAACAGAAAAGATTAGATAGAGAAGCTGAAGAGAGAAAAGCAATAAGAGAACATGAGTTTGAATTAGAGAAATTAAAATTGACATGTATGAGTAATGTTAATCAGGCATCTGGTGGTAATGGTAAACCCTTTGTGTACAAGGTCAAAGTACCAGCGTTTAACCCTACCAGTGATGACATAACATTTTGGCTTTCTAGATTTGAACGGGCTTGTCGATCTCATAATGTTGACAAATCACAGTATGTGAATCAGTTGTCTGAAAATCTAAAAGGGGAGTCTCTGAGTAAGTTATATTTTGTTGAAGAGGCCGACAAAGACAATTATGATGCTGTTAGGGCAGCTTTGATAAAGAGATATCAGCTGTCTGAGGAAGGTTACCGTCTTTTGTTTAAAACAATGAGACCTGAGGTAGGTGTAGAATTCTCAGATTTCATCTCAAAAGCACGAATTACACTTTCACGATGGATTGAATTATCCAAAACAGAGAAAACATTTGATGGTCTTACAGATTTATTGCTAAGAGACAAGGTCATGTCTTCTGTAAATAAATCATTCCTAGAGTTCTTACATGAGCGTAAACCTAGTACAATAAAGCAAATGGAAGAATATTGTGACCAGTATGCCACGGCACACCCTGACATGATTCTTAGTAACTCTAACATTAAAGAGAGTATGCCAGTTGCTTCGGCAACAGAATATAATCAGAATTACTCACACAAATTCCAAGGAGCTAAAAATAAATTTGATAAAAAGGTTAATTGGAATAAGTATCAAAACCAAGATAACCACTCAAATCAGGGTTCTTCTTCGAAGAACTGGAATCGGGCTGATAGTCCTCGACACGCGAGGGGTACCCATAATGTTAGAAATTCTCGGAAAGGGAGTAGCTATAGGAACTACCCAAGTGCTTCATGGAGACAAAAGAAACAATATTACAGGGATACTCAATATAACGAGCATGATGATTATGATCATGAATATTATGATTCAAACCCAAATAGGGGTTATAACAGAGGCAATAATAATTATAGAGACAATTATAACCGAGGTAGATCACAACACAAAAGACATGGTAAATCTTATTACCAGGCTAACTCTGCACAACAGGAGTTCCACGACACCGATAATCAGAATAATGATAAAAAAGACTCCAATAGTGTAGCAAATTCCGCTTTCGATTTTGCTAGAGCATCTGAGTGTTCGCAATGCAAAACATTATTCGATCCAACCACAGTTTCTACTTTAAGCTGCGGTCACCCACTTCCCGCTCTCCATGCGTCAATTGCGCATAATGGAAGGGGTGCTCTTGTCTTTAATAGGGGCCTAATAGATGGTACTCCGGTATCAATTCTTTTCGACTCGGGGTGCACTACCATTGGAGTGAGGCAATCACTCGTAAATCCTTCTCGAGCTACGGGCAATATAGTCAAATGTGTAACATTTGGTGGCACATTGGAGAAGTACTCCACTGCCATTATCAATATTGCTACACCGTTCTTTACAGGAGAGGTGCAAGCATGTCTCTTGCCGAATCCGATCGCTGATCTTATCATCGGTCGCATTCATGGAGTGAAAGAATGCACTCCACAGCAAATCTCTAATTGGGAAAATGTTAATATGCAATCTGCTAATGCAGTAATCACTAGGGCTCAAGCTCTCAATATGCCACAATCTTCACATTCTGAAGATAATGATGCGCAGATCCAAGATGATCCCTTGGAGATTTCACACGATTCCTTTATTAAACAGCAGGAAGATGATCCTACTCTAAAGAAATTCTTTACTCTGGCAACAAAAGGTGATCCGAATAAGGATACAAATCGTAAATCTTGGATTACGATGAAGAATGGCGTACTTGTACGTATGGTACAAGACTCCGCTAAGTCCATTCATTCTCAAATCCTTGTGCCTAAAAATATGAGAGTTAAAATTTTACAGCACGCTCATGATTCGCAGTGTGCTGGACATATGGGTTTTTCCCGTACTAAAGCTAGAGTTCTTCAATCTTTCTTTTGGCCTGCTGTGAATAAGGACATACGAATCTATTGTCGATCTTGTAAAGTATGTCAAGAGATTAAATCCAGAGGTCCACGCCATGATGCACCTATTCAGGCTGCAGACATTCCCATTCGGCCATTTCAAAAAATGGCGATAGACATCATTGGTCCATTTAAGATAAAGTCTGCTAGAGGACACCAATTTATTCTGACGTGTGTTGATATGTGCACACGTTGGCCGGAGGCTGTTCCTCTAAAGAGCATAACTACTGCTGATGTCGCAGATGCTCTTTGGTTAATATTTTCTCGTCTGGGGTTTCCAGCAGAAATATTATCCGACCATGGTACCCAACTTATATCGGATACCATGTCTCAAGTAATGTCGACTCTGAAGATAGAGAGATCGCTGAGTAGTATTTATCATCCTATGTCCAATGGGATGGTGGAACGTTTGAATAGAACTCTGAAAAACCTACTAGGTAAGATAACAGAAGATCATCCTCAGGATTGGGATAGGGTTTTACCCGCGGCTCTCTTTGCATATAGAGAGGTCGCCAACGAACATACAGGATTTTCTCCCTTTGAACTTGTCTTTGGCGCGAAACCGCGAGGTCCTATGTCCTTACTTCATGATCTTATAACTGCTGATAATATTGTCGATGACACAAAATCCTCTTATGAATATGTCATCGCACTTAGACACAAGATTATTGAAGCATGCAAATTGGCAACTGCTTCTTCTGAATTTGCGAAACAGAAGGCAAGGGAATTTGCCAATAAAAAGAGATGTTTGCGTCAACTTTGTCCAGGTGACAAAGCATTTGTCTTGCTACCTTGTAGGGAAAATAGACTTCTCATTTCTTGGAAAGGTCCGTACGATATAATATCAAAGGTTTCCGATGTTGACTATATCGTCGATATTGACGGGAAGCGTAAAACCTTCCACATCAACATGCTCACGGAATTCCATGAACGTCCTGATTATTTACAACCTGTTTTCCAGGCAACGGACGATTTTCCAGTCCAACATGGACAGTACTCATCTCTGTCAGTAATACAGGATGAGGAAACGAGTTTCTCGGATGTAAATTTACCTTTTCCAATGATTCCTCTTCACTCTAATGAATCATGGAAAGATGTTGCAATTTCTCCAGAATTATCTCCAGGAGAGCAGAAACAAGTTTCTACTATGTTAGAACAATTTCAGGATGTCCTTACTGACATTCCTGGTCAAACGGATGTCATTCAACATGACATTATTCTTACTGACCATAGTCCTATAAGAGTCAGACCGTATCCTATCCCGATACATTTCCAAGCACAGGTAGAGAAAGAGTTAGATGAGATGATAGAGTTAAAAATTATTGAACCATCCACATCAGCATATTCTTCGCCGATGGTTATAGTACGGAAAAAAGACAATAACATACGTCTTTGCGTGGATTATCGCAAATTGAATCAAGTGACTAAATTCGATGCTGAACCTATGCCTTTACTAGAAGAGCTACTTACGAGACTATCGAATTCTCACTTCTTTACTAAACTCGATTTGTCTAAGGGATATTGGCAAGTTCCACTATCCGAACACGCCAAACCGTTTACTGCTTTTTCGACGCCTAGGGGTCTATTCCAATGGAATTTCATGCCTTTCGGTCTTATGAACGCCCCTGCTACATTTGTACGCATGATGCGTCGAATCCTATCTCATCGCTCAGATGTCATTGCGTATCTTGATGACATCTGTCTTTTCAGTGATACTTGGAACGATCACTATAATGGTATAAATGAACTATTGTCTATCTTACGCGAGCATAACCTGACAGCGAAACCATCGAAAGCATGTATTGGTTTTAGCGAAATATCTTTCTTAGGACACCGTGTTGGTCATGGGTTCCTAAAAACAGAAGACCATAATACAAGTAAGATACTTAACATTTCTATTCCTAAGACTAAAAAGCAAGTACGAAGTCTCTTAGGTCTAATACAATTTTATGGACGATTCATACCGAATCTGTCCTCCATTATGTCACCTCTTTCTTCCTTGCTAAAGAAAGGGTCTCCTAATGTAGTCCATTGGACTCAAGAATGTCAATCCTCTTTGGATAAGGTTAAAACTATGTTTTCTACTTCACCTATCCTAGTATTACCTTCTAAGGATAAGACATTTATTCTTCGTAGTGACGCTTCATCCACCGGGATTGGAGCTGCACTAATGCAAGAGTACTCTGGAACTCTGCATCCTGTGATGTATATTTCTCGGAAATTAAATGCCGCAGAGAAGAATTACTCGGTCCTAGACCGTGAATTATTGGCTATGGTTTGGTCAATCCTTAAACTACAAAGATTTCTTCTGGGCGCGCATTTCATTGTGGAAACTGACCAGAAAGCTCTTACGGCTATTCAGAGTAAAAATCTGAAGAGCGCGAGATCAACGCGATACGCGATTGCTCTACAGCCATTTCATTTTTCGGTGCGAGCTATCCGTGGGTCAGAAAATGTGATGGCAGATATTTTGTCTAGATGCCCACATGATTCATAACTGTTATACAGCTTTGATACAATTGTTTCTATGTTGAAATGTGTACACATATGTAATATATCATATATTGATTGTAACACTACTTAGCGGTTCATGGATATTTATTCACCGCTGATTTTTTCAATGTTTTTCGTCTTTGATGATCATGATGTTAAGATATCTTAGATGGAATTTATGTATAAACTAATGTGGAAATTGTGTCATTGCTAATATTGTAGTATGCGTTGGTGACACCTCTCTGGAAATATTAATACTTAGAGAAGTGCTTTCTCTAAGGTCATAAAACTTATGCTTATCATCTGCGCATTGTTATTGGTGCGTTGTGAGCCTATTGTATGTTGCTCCTAGATGTATTTCAAAAAAAAAAAATGTACCATTTTTTTTTCCCGAGGGGTGTGGTAATCTGTTGCGTGCATATTTTTGACGCACATATTACAAAAAAAAATCGATATGGTTATTTAATATGGGAAAAATATAGACATGCATCCATCTGTGTATGAAAATGCTGTTTATTGTAAAAGCGAGATAATCCATGTTTGATTCACACTTTTGATTATAGGAGTAATCGGTCTGATATCGATCCAGCGCAAGAATAGTACGCTTGCGTTTGTACTTAATTTTAGGGCCAGAAAATATATTAATTTGCTTATTGTGTTTATGGCCTGAATTCATATGTATTACATATTATTAGTACAAGTAGAATCAGTCCTATATTGTATATTTTGGATGGGTATGAGGGACTAGATTCTTGTTAGCGGAAGTATGAGTTGTCTTAACAAGTCGTGATGAGTTCCGATGTACTGCTAAGAATGGCGGGGTACGTTTTTCAAGAGCTGGTCCTTCGTCAAGAAAAAATGTCTTACGAAGTGGTTTTTTCTTCTGGAGGAGATAGTGTCTCTACGATAGTTTGTGTTAGAGACTCTCCTTATGTCAGTATATAGATGATTCGGACTCCAGGTAAACCCAGCTCGTATTTTTGATGATCTCTCGTCGGTTAGGCCTAGCTTGACTTTTGGGTGCTTCGATATGCTAGTGTCGTGTTTTGTATCGACGAAGATGACAGATTTTCCTGCAGCGGTTATGGCTACGTGAACTAACCTGATCACCGTAGTGCTGCATGGAACCATTCATGAAATCCTTTATATATCCATTGTAAATTAACTTTGGCTGATATTCTTCCTATGAATGAGTGAACGACAACTCAGGAAGGTAGCCATGTTGGATTTCGGTCATCGTCTGTTTTGATCACTGCCAAGAGAACAGATTATTTATCTTATTATCGGACAGTGACAGAGAGATCTCAATCCTGCTAGAAACCCCCTTTTCGTGGTTTCATAAGATGATGTATCATGACATTGAACTTTGATGTACTACCCATTATTTCTGCATGTGTCATGACTTCAGATCTGCTATGTATACCTACAAATTGTTATGTCAACAAAGCCTGATGTACTCGTATGTCCCAGTGTGTACGTCTGAATAAATTGAGTAAACTAAGATTCCAGCAGTCTGCATTGGTGCCTTGTAGACACATGTGTATGAGTGATTATATTGGTCAGCACACGAACAGTACACCATTCGCGGTAATCACACTCTACACTACTACTTCATATTAACACCATCCTGCGTCGGCTGAAGTGACCAAGTTTAGGGCCTGCTTCCCCTGGAGCCTTTGCCTTCCCTAACTCAGGACTAGGGTGAGTTACCCATTTACAGCTGGGTAGACTGGAGCATGCCTGATCTCAACAACACACCACTCTTCCTTACAGAGCAGACAGACTGATACTTTACAGTGGTGTACTACAGGTGTAGTAAGAAATAACGTCTTTACAATGTCAGTATATGTTTCATGTTGTTGAATGTAGCTTTGGCCATTCCTATTCTCTTCTTGATTTCTGTTTCACATCTGCCATCTTCTGTTATTATATGACCAAGATATACGTAGCTCTTGACTTGTTCCAGGATTTTCCCATTTACGCTTATCTTTAATGTGGGTTTATCGTCTGTTTCGCTAATTATCATAGTTTTTGTTTTCTCAATATTAATGTCGAGTCCATATTCATGACTTATACTGTTCACTTGCTTCACTAGTTCTTGTAACTCCTGTTCACTTTCAGCTAACAACACGGTATCATCTGCATATCTAAGGTTGTTTATTGACCTTCCACTGATGTTCAGTCCTGGTATTTCCTGTATCTGTTTGAAAATTTTTTCGGTGTATAAATTAAATAGGCAGGGGGACAGCACACAACCTTGTCTGACACCTCTTTTTATGTCTATGTATGATGAATAATTCCTTCCAGATCTTACTGTGGCAGTTTGCTCCCAATAAAGATTACTGATTATTCTTATATCTTTTCCATCAATACCTATGTCTTCGAGGCATTCAATTATTTTCTCATGATGGACTCTGTCAAAAGCCTTCTTATAGTCAATGAAGCACATGTACATACTTTTTTGGACCTCTGTATATTTTTCTGCTAATATTCTTAGGCAAAATATTGCCTCTCTTGTTCCACTGTTCCGTCTAAAACCAAACTGTTCTTCTTGAATTTCGCTGTCTACCTTACTTTTTAATTCTTTCCTGTATGATTTTGAGCAGTATCTTAATTGCATGACTCATCAGGCTGATTGTTCTGAAGTCTGAACATTTTGTTGCATTTGGTTTTTTGGGCAATGTTATAAAAACTGATGTTTTCATGTCGTATGGTATATATCCTGTATTCTATATATCGTTGCATAGATCTGTGATTGTATCTATACCAAAGCTCTCCAGAGCTTCTATCATTTCAATTTTTATGTTATCCATGCCTGCTGATTTTCCTTTTTGTATCATATGTATGGCATTCTCTACTTCTGATCTGAGAATGTTTGGGCTTTCATTAGAGTCTGGTGATGGTTTTTTTTCCTCTGTTGTCCTCAAATAGTTCTTTTACGTATTCTGCCCATCTGTTTGATATGTCTTTCTCATCAAGTAATATTACACCATTTTTGTTCTTGATACAGCTTCCTCCTTGTGCAAACCGCGACCTATTTGATAATTTCTTTATTTCTTCATGCATATCTCTTTTCATGTGCTTTGCTTCCAAGTCTTCTATTTCCTTGCATTTTGTTTCTATCCACCGTTCTTTTGCTTGTCTACACATAGTACGTATGTCATTGTCTATTGTTTTATATTCTGGAGTGTTTTTTGCTTTCTTTCTTTCTGCCATTTTATTCAAGATGTCATCTGTCATCCAAATTTGATTTTTCTTAGACTCCTTTCTAGGTAAATTTGCATTTGCTGATTGTATGCTTGTTTTTAAGCATTCCCATTTTGCTGTTACTTTTTCTTCTGGGTTTTCTCTTCTATACTGCTCCATGCTTTCTGTCAATAACTGTTGATATTTATTTTTGACGTTGATTAAATATTTCTGTTATATATATATATATATATATATATATATATATATATATATATATATATATATATATATATATATATATATATATATATATATATATATATATATATATATATATATATATATATATATATATATATATATATATATATATATATATATATATATATATATATATATATATATATATATATATATATATATATATATATATATATATATATATATATATATATATATATATATATATATATATATATATATATGATCTTCCCTACCAGTCATTTCTGACCAAAGGAGCGTACCTCCCGAAATAACTTTCGGTGGCACGAGGTTGGGCAATGTTAGATCAAGCTGTTGCCCATGCAGCATGACCCGGCCTGGATACCAGAGGAACGGACTAGCCGATACAGTCTGATACCAGTATCATATATATATATATATATATATATATATATATATATATATATATATATATATATATATATATATATATATATATATATATATATATATATATATATATATATATATATATATATATATATATATATATATATATATATATATATATATTTATTTATTTATTTATTTATATATTTTTAGGTTGACGTATGCATCATTCAGCATTATCACTGGAAATCAGAATATACAACTTCATCTTAACATTTCTGATTTTTAACTTGTACACGAAAACCCAGAACGTGTTTCGCTTGATAAAAAATGTGTTTAGATATATATAATATTACATTACTTACTTCAAGATAGTATTACAGTTTAACGGATCTGGCAAACTGTAAAATAGCTGAAAATGAATAAGCTTTGCACTAACTGGTAAACTGGTAAACTTGCACGCTAAGTAATAAATGATGCATCGATAAATGATATAATTTAGCGATGCTTGATGTAATGATAAATACAGAAATTTAGCTTTAACTGGTGCATTGATAAATAAAGTAAGTTAGCATCAATTGATTCACTGGTATGTGAAATAATTTAGCACTGCCTGATGCCTTTATAAATAACGTAATTTAATGTTAACTGGTGCTGTGATAAATAAAGTGATTGAGCACTACCCGATGCATTGATAAGTAAAGTAATTTAGCACTAACTGGTGCACTGATGAATAAAGTAATTTAGCATTTACTGATGCATTGATAAATAAAGTAATTTAGCTTCGATTGGTGCACTGATAAATACAGTAATGTAGCATTAACTCATGCATTGATAAATAAAGCAATTTAGCCTTACTTAAAGCACTGATAAACTAAGCAATTTGGCATTAAATTGTGCAATAGCAAATAAACGAATTTGGTATTAAATGAAGCATTGATAAATAAAGCAATTTGACCTTAACTCGCGCAATGATAAGTGACGTAATTTAGCGTTAACTGATAGCTTAATAAATAAAGTAATTTGACATTGACTGAAGCTTGATAAATGATGTAATTTAGCACTTTATAATGGATTTATAAGAAAAGTAATTTAGCATTAACTGATGCGTTGATACTTAAAGTATTTTATCATTAACTCATTCATTGATATATAAAGTAATTTAGCACTAAATGATGCGTAAAAAATCGGAACGCTACAAACTTAGTGAGTACATTTATACAAAATAGAATCTCACCAAGATAGCACAGGCTATGACAAACTCTGCCTGAGCCATTGTAGTCATCAGTCGTTGATCAGGGGTTCGTCCAGAAACTGGACGAATGCAAAAACTTCTTATGTAACGACCAGCATTTATAAGATCTACTGGTTTAGGTCAGTAGGTCACCGTAACTGAGTTAACATGGCAAGTTCACATGGCAGGTTTGAGTTAATACGGGGACTTCCAGGATGAGTTGTGACTTTTCTCGGCATTATCGTCATAACTCTTCTCTTGCGTTCTTTAAGGACTGAACGGCGCCGCTGCATTTGGTCTCGATTCGTTAAATTGCACCAAAGCACTGAGCGTGCTGTTGCTGTGGTGGTTTCCGTAACAATCTGTTTTGTATGATGATGTTGCCATTCCCATATACACACTCTCATTAGCCACCTCTAACGATATACACTCGGGAGCACTGGGTCTAATCTATCTTCTTCCCCCTGGAGGCTCGGAAATTCTCACGAGATAGACAGGATTTTGTTTAATTATAGATTCAATGTAAAGATATATCGCCGACGTTGGATGGACGAACATTAAGGGCACCAGTTGTTAGCACTACAAGACGGTCCTGATTCTGCAATCTCCAGCGTAAGCGAGATAGAGTGAGACAGAAATCAAATCCTGAAATGAATTGAAGACAGGCACTAAAGGGATTAAACAAACATGGAGAGATCTTGTATGGATAGCACATGACTAGAAGATAAGGCGTGAAGTTATTAAAGACTGGTGCTCAATAGATAGTGGAAGCGTAGAGTTTAGTTTGCTTTTAAGGACAAACTTCATTGCACATGAAAAACTCCATTAGCGATCCGATCTCCTCCCTTAGATCACACAAGGATGATCTCAGCACAGTGCACGAACTCCGTAGTGTCACGGGATTTTCTCCCCTTGCTCTGCAGTGATGGTCCAACAGTGGCCAAACTTCCGAGCATCTACTGAGTCTTCAAAGTATCTACCTTCAGCTCAAAATTACTCTTGCCAAGATGTGAATTAAAAATGGTGCTTCAATTCTTGGGATCCTCATAGAAATTTAAGAAATCAAGTACTACGGCTGATAGGATCCAGGCCGTGTAGACTTTCTATCTTCCCTGACCTTCATGAGGGGTAAGATATTTGCTCGTTTTGATGAGCCCCAACTGATTTAAATCAGTAAAATACTACTTTAAAAGCTCTGGTATAGGTATTTAAAATGACTGAGACGTACGGGTGCAGTTCAATTAAAATGACTGAATCAACTATAAATTTGTTTATATACACATAACAAATTTAATAATCAATTATAGTTAACAATGTAAAATAAATAATGGTGGGGTGAGTAAGGAAACGTTTTAAATGTCATCACTGGTGAATATCTGGATAGGGGTTTTTTGCAAATTTTCTTAAAGAAAAGAGTTCACTTGGGAGCTTTGAATGTGTACTTAGCTGCCAGTAAGATATCGGTTGGCTTATGCTTCAGCCGATGCTTGTTCTTTGCAGGTCGTAGACTGGTTCACTCTCGACACTGGTCAAGTCTGGTGGCCGTAACACGTCCCTCGTAGTATCGTGGGGTAATTGCGAAGTTGGTCCAGCGTCTGTTAAGACCCGTCTGCTGTTGGTGTCTAGCTTTGACTGAAGGCCGCTTCTACCACACACTTGTTCTACAGACTAGTACTACCAATTGGAACCACCGACTAGTATCATGAAATAAGAGAGAAACAAATACCCTCCTGAGTATTGGGTTTCCTGACCCAAAAATCAGGTCCCCCCCCCTAATTCCACCGTTCCATCTGCCTCTGAACTTTACCCTCTCAGAGTATTAATGTTAATCCCAGTGAGCGGACAACATTCATTGCATTTATATAAAACATGTTTACACATACTTTTTGCACTGGTTGAAAAGAATATTATAATAATTATGTACATCAATTCAGTCGTCATCCGCTCCCTGCACCATATAGAACTTGGGACTACCTCTGCTATTGGTTCTCTGTGAGAAACCCGCATGAAGCAGTCACCAGCTCTTGCAGTGGTTGTTCATGAAACCATCATTCTATATGCTGCGTTTCCTAGCCTCGTATGAACGTGGGCATCCACTAGCAATTTTTACATGTTAATAATGCAAAAATATAGAGTTATAAGATGTACAACACCCCAAATACTTGGGACTTATACAGACTTCTGGCTCAGAGAAATAGTTTAGGCAGCTTAGTTAAGATGCCTCTTACACGTGGTCTGGGGGTCTTACGTTGCTAATAGAATCACACTATGACTTAGTGATCAGGTTCCTAGTATTCCGGGCTTTCCGTATTAACAAAGGTAACGTTTTCTTGTGGTGTAACTCCACAAGATGCTCAAATACGTTGTTCGGTCCTTTAAAGTGGAATCCTGATCCTATTCCTTATTCTGGCTTGTCTGACTGTCTTGACGAAAGGAATTTGTCAGTGCCGTCGACTCAAAAGGCGCTAGCTTATAAGGCAACATTCGGCCAACGCATCGACATTGCTACTACATGTCAAAGCTCCAATCAGAAATGTTGTATTTTAACATCTCAAATGCCAAACCAATAGTGTTCAATTTGCGTATATTGGTAGGGGTATTCCCCCCCCCCCCCCCCCCCATGGAAAATTCTTGCGTGACACACGTGATTTTGTCACGTTACTTCCCATATAAGTTATTTTGACTTCCGTTTATTATTGATCATGTTTACACTCACTCCTTCCTAGATCCATCACGTAAAATCTCTTTCAAGATGGATACTTATCGTAACCATTGCCAACAAGTCTTCCAGGAAATGATTATGTCATTTACCGGCTCAAAATTCCGTGAGTTATTGTAGATGTGTGGCTATAATCTTTCACCAGATTGTTATTTGGCAACACGTTCCTGTACAAATAGCACTATCAAGCAGCAAATCGGCCAGATAAGAAATATTATCAGTGATAATGATGGCGGCCATCACAAGGTTGTTTACTTATTAATTGGGCGCACTTATGCATTGTCTGGTCGGAAATTTTTTTTTTTTTTTTTCGTACGCCCGCTAATACTCGAGGCGAAATCTCAGGTTATTATTTATGTCTAACCTGACATTGATTTTACGTGAGTATCCCTTTATTTCTTGTACAGAGACAGGTGTCCCTCGCCATTCAGGCAAATACTCGCCGATTTCGGAGGTACCCATTGCAGCTGGGTCGGCTCAGGAGCTGCCAGTCCCTGGTCGACGACACTTCTTCAAATGTCCTCGCCAGGTCTCGAGTTAATCCAGTCCAAATTCCGGTCGACGAAAAATCCTCAAATGCCGTCGCCCGGGTTTGATCCTGTATCACCCGGTCGCCAGAGCGGTGTTGTAACCACTACGCTAGCGCGGCTCCCAAGGTCGGAAATGAATTACGACTATACGTAAACAGCATTTTATTCCACAGATCAAGGTGTCAATATGGGTTTAAGCGAAAGTCATTGATTACCATAATCAGTAAGGATGGTCGATGAAATCCCGACATAACAAGAATTGAAGTAAGGGAGCGTAAACAATGAATCGAAAATACCAAATATTGTCGGAGGTGGGAAAAAGGAGAGTGAATTGCACAGAATGAATTACAGGATGGCACAGTAAAATGTGACATTCTAGGTTATTTTGTCACACATAGCACCGACGAGGATCCCAATGTGTGTACATGAACCACATATTCTATCAATATTTTTGTGGTGGAAAGGTTTTCCTAATTTTGTAAATTTTGCCAGGGCAGCGGCCGTATGACCTGCTCGTTATAATTTCCAACTGCCGAGAGATTTTTAAGGTGTGCAACTTTCACACTGGACCTCTTATTTTTTCGCCCTTGTCCGAGAAGGCTAGACATCCGATCTCAATACCCATGAGATCAGCGGGGAGTATTACATTAATAGGATCCACTGAGTCTGAAAAAAATGTCCATCAATTATATTCCCTGTACTAGGAGGGAACCAGGTACCTTTAGAATTAGAAGCGAACACCATATCTCTTAGCCACTCCGATCCCGTGAAGCGTAGAGAAAATGAATGAATAGCAGCAAAGAAGACGATTAAACCAATATTATTTTAATATTACTAGAGATAGAGGGAAACCAAGGAACACACGCAGACGAGAACGGGAGACAAACATGAAAAAAGACATAGAATGACCCTCTGTGCTGATGACATGGGACAAGAAGACTTGACGTACGTTTGTTGACGGCCCTGTTTCCTGAGGAGATGTGGGGTGAAGATCAAATTAATATACGTAACGCCAACCAGCGGTGTATATCGGGGGGGAGGGGGGGAAGGGGGGGCTTCCGAGCGGTTTCTATTACATGCTAGCTGGCTCAGACTTTTTAAAATTTTATTGTATTATTTTTTTATTTTATTTATTTACGTTGGTTGTTGTTACGTTTATAAAAGTTAGATTACATGCACGTTTATAAACGTTAGATTACATGCATGTTTATAACAGTTAGATTACATGCGCGTTTATAAAAGTTAGATTGCATACACGTTTATAAAAGTTAGATTACATGCATGTTTATAAAAGTTAGATTACATGCACGTTTATAAAAGTTCGATTACATGCACGTTTATAAAAGATAGATTACATGCACGTTCATAAAAGTTAGATTGCATACACGTTTATAAAAGTTAGATTACATGCACATTTTCAAAGATATCTGTTCACCTTTAAAAAAAAAAATCTGCTCAGTATAACTTAGAAGATAGAAAAAAAGGTAAAGGCGGGAGTATCATAGCAGATACTACTATAGGGGAGTGAAGTGTTAGAGACTTTGATATACTAGATCTCTGCTTTATGAGATGGAATATCCGGTTGAGGCGACCTATTACTATTAAGGGTCCTACAGGCAGCGTGGTGCAACAAGACCATACCAAACGATTGGCAGATTGCCATCATAACACCAATTTTCAAAAAGGGGGACAATCGACAATGTGGAAACCATAGAGGCATATCCCTTCTCAGTGTCCCTGGTAAAATCTACTCTAGACTCATAGAGCAGAGACTCCGACGCCTAGCTGAGCCACAATTGGATGAGGTCCAGTGCGGATTCCAAGCAAACCGAAGTACTCAAGACCTAATCTTCTCACTCAGACAGTTGAGTGAAAAGGCCCTTGAGTATAAGAGTGAGATCCATATTTGTTTCATAGATCTGGAAAAGGCGTTTGATAGGGTCCCCTAGAGCAAACTTTGGGACTGTTTGACAAGGAAGAACATTCCAGCACCTCTAATTCATGCTATACAGAGCTTCTACAAGTCTTGCAGAAATTATGTGAGGACAGCAAACCATAAGTCAGAAGAGTTCAGGACCACCACAAGTGTTAGACAAGGTGATATCCTGTCACCTTATCTTTTACAGAATGGTTTACAGTAGAAACAGGGGTGAAACAAGGCTGTATTATGTCACCACTACTTTTTGGAATAGCTATTGATTGGGTTATGAGAAACTATACCCACAATGAACAATTGGGTATAAAATGGACAAATGGAAAATTCCTGGGGGACCTGGATTTCGCAGATGATGTAGCATTCTTAAGTTCAACACCAAGACAATCCCAAGAAGCAATAAATAATTTGTGTCATCTCTCGGTTAAAATAGGTCTCCAAATAAATGCCTCTAAAACTAAAGCTATGAACTTTTCTAACGAGACCTTTGATATCATCTTGAACGGGGAAAAACTACAGAAAGTTGAAAGTTTCAATTATTTAGGCAGTAAAATGACTCAGGATGGTGACACAACAAGAGAAATCCATACTAGAATTGCTTTGGCAGCTAGCGCCTTCAATAGATTATCTAACATTTGGAAATTACGATCATTGAATATACATACCAAGCTTCGTCTGTTTAATTCAAATGTTATCTCAGTGTTAACATACGGCTGTGAGAGTTGGAAAATAACAAAATCATTGGAGAACAAGCTGAATACATTCGAGAACAAATGTCTTAGAAAACTCATGAACATCAGTTGGAAAGAATTCAAGACTAATCGACAAATAAGAGAAGACTCTAGGCAGAAATATGTCTCCGCCTATATAAGGAAAAGACGATGGTCATATATCGGTCATGTCCTACGAATGCAAAACAACAGAATACCACTACAGGCGCTCACTTGGGTTCCTGAGGGTAAGAGGAAAAAAGGAAGACAAAAAGAAACACTCAGAAGAACAATAATAAGAGAAGGAAGAACGTTGGGCCTAAATAATGTGCAAGAGCTAAGAGGAGTGGCGTCACAACGAACAACCTGGAGAGCACTGGTTTCTGCCTTATGCGCCGTGTTTGGTGCTTAAAGAATTTATTATTATTATTATTATCTTTTCATACTCCTCATGGACGATGTCATCAAGGCATGTAAGGAGAGAACAAGAAAGTATTCAGTGGGGTACTGGAAGGTGAGACAGGTCTGTATTTCAAAGCTGGCATTTGCTCATGATGTTGCCCTGATTGCTAAATCAGAGGCACATCTCCAATCCAACTTGCAAGTCTGGAAGGAAGAGCTGGAGAAGAGAGGATGGTCATAAGCAGCTCTAAAAAAATAATCCACGGTGATATCAAGAGAAGAAAGAAGACATCAGATTAAGCTGGGAGATGTAGTGGGTTTGATGGTATTGTATGGTGGTGATGGTACTACGTGTGATGCATGAGGTCAGCTGTGAAGGCTCCTGAGATAAAATGTAACTGAGAGTTGTCAGAAGGCCCTTCTCGCTACCACTACGACCTCACACTTATCTTTTTTTTTTTTTTCTAATGAATGTGGCTACGTTAAATGTCTAGGGTAATGATATGTAATGTGGTGTGATAGTTTATAGACACACACACAGATATTTACTAAGTCTAATAATATTAACAAATGTTATAATACACTGAACTAACTCAAGTGTGTAAAATTTTTGATAGAAATTTTTTTACATTTATTTTGTTCTGGATCAAGTTTTATTTTGACCAGAACTTATAAAAAGATTTAGAAATTATGAAAGAAATGCATGGAATATTACATAATAAATGCAAGAGTGTACATATGTAAGTACTAGACTATTTAGTTTTATTAATGTTTATACTAGTCATCTAATTGGGAGGATAGTTAATGGTTGTGCTGTTGGGGTGGCCTCATCACTCCAGTCTATATGGACTACACCTTGTCCAGAAATGGCAGGAATTTTATGGGATTGTTAGTAACTAAATGGAGTTGGTGAATTTCCAGCAGACCAGAGGCTCACTCAACTTTGAAGATGTAGCTCTGGTGCTGAGATCTGGTGGCCCCACCTCTCCGTGCTTGGGGGCAATAATAGTCTGCTCTGACACAACGTTACTGCACGGATCCACTCTGGTAAAATCACCAACTTAGTTTACACCGCCTTGGTGACAACTGAAACTCACAGCTCTGCAATCAAAGTATTGGCTATGTGTCAAAATTCCATTCTCTAACCATGTCTGGACACAACACTACACAACAACAACACCATATAGACAGGTCAGATCTCTCTGACCATACAGCACATTTTACCATGGTGGTTTCACATCAGATAGGTCCTCCCAGACTACAGATTCTGAAATATATTTATTAGTTTCCTGCCCTAACATAGGATAGGTAATATGTTTCATTGTTCTCAACACTTGATCTGTCCTTCCTAACCCTTGCTGGAGTTTATGTATATTGTTTGTCCCTAGACCCTGAACTAGGGCGGGGGGTCTAGAGCAAATCCCTACTTGTTTGTAAGGCTAGATTTCGATATGGCAGTATCAAATCACTCGAAACATTAAACAATATTCAAAATATACAAAGAAATAATTTCAATCTTACCAGATTATGAATAAAGAACACAGAAATGCTAGCAAAACTCAGCTGAGCTACTGGCTATAGTATGGCGTCCCTGAACTTATTTCAATTTATTTCATTTGGAAATCACCACACTTGAAATTTACTGTGTCTATCACTGAACAACTATTGAGGAATGGCCCCAAATGCGCGTCTGAGCGCCGATAATATGATTGTCTGTGGCCAATCACTGCCTTGGTTTTTTTTTTAGATTCAAATTTCCTACACTAAAGTCATATTCAGTCATGCTTCAGTCAAGTATGGATTTTTATCTGTTAGTCTGTCCGTCTCTACTTGCGTTTTCACAAAAACGTACTTGTTTTTTGAACCAACCTATTCCTCCCCTCTACAATTTTGCCTGAAAAGTTATTTTTAGCCACAGCTTCCACCAATTCCCCTTCTCTTTCATTCTAACTAGATTTGGACACTTGAGTCTTCAAGGTCGCGATTTTTGTGCAAATAGTGAGATGTTTGATTCAATGCAGTCTTTCGCTGTTGTGAACAACACAGTCTTTTGTCAATGTCTTCATTATTATCTATCCGTCTGTATAATTAAAAGCATATTATTTCACTGCTCAGAATGGGCCATCCGGCCAGCTAATTTTTATATTCCTAACATTAATATTAAGAAAAAGTTACTTTTTTGAATTTTGTAATATTTCAAGCATCTGCGTTTAGCCGCTGAATTCAAATAAAAGGCTTGGTATCGCAAAAGCGTCCAATAAATGACTGTGGCGTATCATATCCAAGGTCCCTTCTGTCGAATTCCTTACTTTATGTCAACTTGGGGGGGGGGGGGGGGGGGGGGCGGGACTTTTCCTCCTTGCCCCACCAATTTGCGTCCATTAACCTCGCTAGTTCAAGTACGCGTTCAGTCAGATTTTTGTCTTTTGATCCTCGTTCCGTTTTGCCTTCAAGTCTAACACCTGATGACCCGCGGCGCGGGCGATCATGTATTCCAGCAGCTTACGCATTGGTTTTTTATCCCTACGTTGTATCATTGGAGATATTTTGACGTTGTATCACTGTTAATTTTTACGACACATCTCCCCACCTGAAAACATGCCTACGGCAAGTTCTAAAACCAGTGATACACATAGACAAAATCTCTCCTTACGCCTGCCATTACTCTAATTTTGATTGTGGTCTAGGTGCTCTCTGCAGTTTTTCCAAGTTCTTAGGATCAGGGGTCATGTTACCCTGATATACAGTGTGCCCCAAGAATTCCAACTCTTTGCATCCAATACAACATTTTGTTGGCCTAGCAGTTAAGTTCGCCTCCCGAAGCCTATTAAATAACATTTCTAGAGCTTCAATGTGTTCTTCAAATGTCTCTGTGGCGACGAGAATATCATCCATGAAATTCGTGATACATGGGTTATTCAGGGGATCCAACAATTTGCGCATCATCCTTGAAAACACACTCGGAGCATTTTTCAGTCCGAAGGGTAGCATATTGAATTCATAATGTCCATCCGAAGTGCTAAAAGCCAAATAAGGTCTCACTTCAGGCTTCACTGGGATCTGGTAATAGCCTTTACTAAGATCCACCTTTGAAAAGTATTTTGCCTTGTTCAGTCTGGCAAATAACTGTTTTGTGTCGGGTAATGGATCCACTTGTCCTTCTGTGACAGCATTCAGTTTCCTGTAATCTATGCACAGTCTGTGTTCCCCAGACGGTTTTCTCAACAAAACGACACTAGAACTAAAAGATGATTCACTGTGCGAAATAATCCCCTCCTTCAACAAATAATCTATTTCTTCCTTCAATGCCTTCTCCTTCGCGAACGGAATAGAATAGGCTCTCATACAGATTGGGTTTGAGTCTACCAGTTTCATGTCATACTGTAGCAAATTTGTATGGCCTGGTTTATCTGTTAAAACATCTGTATGTTCCTCCAGAACCTGTTGAACTCTCTCCCTCTGATTTTTAGTCAGGTGCTTACTGACTTTTACCTGTGCTGCTGTTTCACAAGGATGTAATGGGTATTCATGTGAGGTGAGTGGTTCCTTTTGCATCTGAGTTGCAATAGCCAAGGTCAATAAGGGGGTGCTTTCCTGGAGTGGTCTGTCCAGATACTTCTTTAACAAGTTTACATGATAAACTTTCTCCTTCCCCTTTTTGTCAATTTTATAGTTTGTTCTAGACACCTTCTCTAGAACCATATATGGACCTTGCCAACCAATTTGTAATTTATTCTGGCTACCGGGTAGTAGAAGAAGCACCTTCTCTCCCACAGCTAGTTCTCGGTCCTTTGCCTTCCTATTAAAATATGCTGCATGTTTCTTCCTGGCTTGTTTCAAATTATCATTTGCCAGTTTCCATCCAGCTTTCAGACGAGTGGTCAGTTCGTTCACGTATTGATAAGATGAGGTAACAGTCTCTTCCGCCTTCTCATCTGTCCAGGTCCTTAATAGAGCTTCTAATGGACCTTTTATTGGCCTCCCAAATAGCAGAGTTGCGGGAGCCATCCCGGTTGAACTATGTGGTACCTCCCGGTACGCAAACAATGCGGCGGGCAGGAATTGATCCCACAGATCCGGTTTTTCGTGTGCCAGCTTTCTCAGGATAGAAATGAGAGTCCCGTTGAACCTCTCTACCTGGCCGTTCCCTTGTGGATGGTACGGACTACAATGAAAGTGTCTGGCTTGAAATAGTTTAAAAACCTCTTCCGTTAGTTTCCCCTTGAACTGAGATCCATTATCCGTCAAGATTTGATGCGGGAATCCTAATCGGGTAAATATTGTAAGTAGTGCCTCTGCTACATGTTTTGAATCAATTGATGGCAGGGCTACCGCCTCTCCCCACATAGAACAAGTGTCCACCAGAGTAAGGATGTAACTGTTCCTCCTCTTGGTCCGAGTGAGAGGTCCTACAATATCCACTGCAACCCTCTCAAAAGGTGTTCCCACTATGGGCATTTCCCCTAGAGTTGCAGGAGCAGTCCAGTGCTTTGGAGCTACCCTTTGACATTCTGGGCAGGATTTGACATATCTTTTTATATCCTCCGTTATCCCTGGCCAGAAGTAATGACAAGCTATACGCTGTCCTGTGGCGCTGATCCCCATGTGACCACTGAAGGGAATCGCATGCCCGAGTTCCATCACTTTATCTCTATATGAAGTGGGAAGAACCAGCTGGTTGTGACCATTTATTCCAGTTCCGGCCTTCCTGTATAATAGTTTGTTCTTCATGAAATATTCTCCCTTGCTCGGAGGTGTGTGGCATTTGGGCAATTTTTTAAAACATGGCTTGAGTGTCCTATCCTCAGCCTGCGCCTTCCTCATCTCCTCTGGATGAGCATTTATAGGTTCACCTTCTTCCTCCTTCTTCAGTGACCTGGTCTGCACTGTCGCCATGATCACAGGTTTCTCGGGATTCCCCAAGAAGACGTATCTACACCCCAATATCAGAGGGTAGATTGGTTCATCTATCACTGCTGCTCTGATTTCTCCTTCCACATAGCGAGTTTTCACCGTTATCCTTGCGATGGGAAGTGTCATGAGTGGTATGTCCTTAGTTGCCCCTTGTATTTCCACTGTTTCTGTGGTATACTGACTTGGGTCCACTAGGCTAGACTTCACAACTGAATCATAATCCAAACCTGTATCATAAAGGCACCTTATGGTGACCCCATTACAAATAACATCCTCACAAACTGGGGGGGGGGGGTGATAAGGTTCCTGTTGTCCATTAGGATTAACCTTTAATCTTTGCGTCCCCGACTTCATTGCAGCAATGTTTGAAGGTTTCCTTCTACAAAATTCGGTGTTATGGTTATCCTTCTTGCACCATTTACACCATCTTTTTCCTTGGTTCAACGGTTTTCTTTCATTGAATTTTTGGTCATTGAACTGTGAGTTTCTGTCTCTGTAGTCATTTCTTGGCCGTTCAAAGTTTGTCCTACCTTTATTTCCCTGCTCCCTATTATCAAATTTATTAAATTGCTGTGGAGCTTTAAAATTATCTATGTGCTTCTTTTTAGCACCACTTACCTCTGCCTGGGCTGCCTGATACCTCTCAGCAACATTTAAAACCTCCCCCAACTTCTCTGCACCTTGTTCCATGAGAAATTTTCTCATGTCTGGAGCCATGGACTCTCTCAATTGCTCAATCATGATCATTTCTTTAAGATCTTGGGTCTTCCCCAGAGCAGTCCATTTCTCCAAATAGGTTTCTAGTCTGGCAGAGAATTGGTGGTATGTCTCCCCAGACAACAATTTGGCATTTCTAAATTTCTTACGATAAAATTCCCCATTTTTTTCGTACCTCAATAACAAAGCCTGCTTTAACATGTCATAATTCTCCTGGTCTTCTCTGTGCATTTTTGCAAAGACTTCGTAAGAAGTACCTCTCAGTCCCTGTGATAGCTTTAAACTCCACCTCTCTCTCTCTAACCCATATGTAGTAGCTAATAACTCAAAACGTCCTAGGTACCCCTCTATGTCATCGTCTTTTTCAACAAAATGGTCTAAATGAAACCCCATAGCTGAGTTTGAGGCTCCCAGACTGGGCGTAGCATCTGAGGCAAAAGGGCTGGCACCATTTTCAGGGGCCGGGCCTTGTAGCTCCAGCTCCCTTAGTCGTAATTCGTGCTCCCTTTGCAACCTTCTATCTTCTGCCTCCCTTTGCTGTCGTTTTTCTTCGGCCTCCCTTTGCCTCTTTGTCAGCCTCAATCTGCAACCTCTTAGTCTCAGCCTCAATCTGCAACCTCTTTCTCTCAGCCTCAAATTGTAACCTCTTCTCTTCAGCCAACCGTTCGGACTCTAATTTTCTTTCAGCCTCTTTGTCTAATCTCCTTTCTTCCCGTTCAATATATTTATCACATTCAGCCGTTACATGTTGAATTAAAATCTGACCCTCCATTCCCATCTCCTTTGCCGACAGCACAGCAGCTGATCGAATTTTGCCAGCTCCGCCATACTTTTTAGACAATATAATAATATACAAGATAAATCTCTAACCTCTAAAGAACTTCTAATTACTATAGTCTAACTAATTCTAATTAATTAATTAACTAATTACTGGCTGTGAAGATTCACCAACTTTTATTTGCAGGGACACTTTTAATTTTAAGGGAATTTTACAATATTTCTCCCACCAGGAGATCCTAATATTACTTAATGGGCTAATTATCCCGGGACAAAGAGACCCCACTACATATGTAGTGGGTTTGATGGTATTGTATGGTGGTGGTGATGGTACTACGTGTGATGCATGAGGTCAGCTGTGAAGGCTCCTGAGATAAAATGTAACTGAGAGTTGTCAGAAGGCCCTTCTCGCTACCACTACGACCTCACACTTATCTTTTTTTTTTTTTTTCTAATGAATGTGGCTACGTTAAATGTCTAGGGTAATGATATGTAATGTGGTGTGATAGTTTATAGACACACACACAGATATTTACTAAGTCTAATAATATTAACAAATGTTATAATACACTGAACTAACTCAAGTGTGTAAAATTTTTTGATAGAAATTTTTTACATTTATTTTGTTCTGGATCAAGTTTTATTTTGACCAGAACTTATAAAAGATTTAGAAATTATGAAAGAAATGCATGGAATATTACATAATAAATGCAAGAGTGTACATATGTAAGTACTAGACTATTTAGTTTTATTAATGTTTATACTAGTCATCTAATTGGGAGGATAGTTAATGGTTGTGCTGTTGGGGTGGCCTCATCACTCCAGTCTATATGACTACACCTTGTCCAGAAATGGCAGGAATTTTATGGGATTGTTAGTAACTAAATGGAGTTGGTGAATTTCCAGCAGACCAGAGGCTCACTCAACTTTGAAGATGTAGCTCTGGTGCTGAGATCTGGTGGCCCCACCTCTCCGTGCTTGGGGGCAATAATAGTCTGCTCTGACACAACGTTACTGCACGGATCCACTCTGGTAAAATCACCAACTTAGTTTACACCGCCTTGGTGACAACTGAAACTCACAGCTCTGCAATCAAAGTATTGGCTATGTGTCAAAATTCCATTCTCTAACCATGTCTGGACACAACACTACACAACAACAACACCACCATATAGACAGGTCAGATCTCTCTGACCATACAGCACATTTTACCATGGTGGTTTCACATCAGATAGGTCCTCCCAGACTACAGATTCTGAAATATATTTATTAGTTTCCTGCCCTAACATAGGATAGGTAATATGTTTCATTGTTCTCAACACTTGATCTGTCCTTCCTAACCCTTGCTGGAGTTTATGTATATTGTTTGTCCCTAGACCCTGAACTAGGGCGGGGGGTCTAGAGCAAATCCCTACTTGTTTGTAAGGCTAGATTTCGATATGGCAGTATCAAATCACTCGAAACATTAAACAATATTCAAAATATACAAAGAAATAATTTCAATCTTACCAGATTATGAATAAAGAACACAGAAATGCTAGCAAAACTCAGCTGAGCTGCTGGCTATAGTATGGCGTCCCTGAACTTATTTCAATTTATTTCATTTGGAAATCACCACACTTGAAATTTACTGTGTCTATCACTGAACAACTATTGAGGAATGGCCCCAAATGCGCGTCTGAGCGCCGATAATATGATTGTCTGTGGTCAATCACTGCCTTGGTTTTTTTTAGATTCAAATTTCCTACACTAAAGTCATATTCAGTCATGCTTCAGTCAAGTATGGATTTTTATCTGTTAGTCTGTCCGTCTCTACTTGCGTTTTCACAAAAACGTACTTGTTTTTTGAACCAACCTATTCCTCCCCTCTACAATTTTGCCTGAAAAGTTATTTTTAGCCACAGCTTCCACCAATTCCCCTTCTCTTTCATTCTAACTAGATTTGGACACTTGAGTCTTCAAGGTCGCGATTTTTGTGCAAATAGTGAGATGTTTGATTCAATGCAGTCTTTCGCTGTTGTGAACAACACAGTCTTTTGTCAATGTCTTCATTATTATCTATCCGTCTGTATAATTAAAAGCATATTATTTCACTGCTCAGAATGGGCCATCCGGCCAGCTAATTTTTATATTCCTAACATTAATATTAAGAAAAAGTTACTTTTTGAATTTTGTAATATTTCAAGCATCTGCGTTTAGCCGCTGAATTCAAATAAAAGGCTTGGTATCGCAAAAGCGTCCAATAAATGACTGTGGCGTATCATATCCAAGGTCCCTTCTGTCGAATTCCTTACTTTATGTCAACTTGGGGGGGGTGGGGGGGGGGGGGGGGGGGGGGGGGGGGGGGGAACGTGACTTTTCCTCCTTGCCCCACCAATTTGCGTCCATTAACCTCGCTAGTTCAAGTACGCGTTCAGTCAGATTTTTGTCTTTTGATCCTCGTTCCGTTTTGCCTTCAAGTCTAACACCTGATGACCCGCGGCGCGGGCGATCATGTATTCCAGCAGCTTACGCATTGGTTTTTTATCCCTACGTTGTATCATTGGAGATATTTTGACGTTGTATCTTTGTTAATTTTTACGACAACATCTCCAATCCAACCTGCAAGTCTGGAAGGAAGAGCTGGAGAAGAGAGGGATGGTCATAAGCAGCTCTAAAACAAAATCCATGGTGATATCACGAGAAGAAAGAAACTCATTATAGACCGAAAGGGAGGCATCAAATAAAATTGGAGCAGTCGACCAGGTCTCGAAAATCTCGGAGCTATTATAGACCGAAAGGGAGGCATCAAAGAAGAGTTGGCCACTCGGAAAGCAGCGGCTGGGAGACTTTTTCAGGCCATAAATCGAGGATTCCTCAGCAAGAGAGAGGTTGGTAAGAAAACGAAGATGGCTGTATACCTCTCCATCTATGTCACAGTCTTGACATATGGATGCGAGTCATGGGCAATGACTACAACACACAAAAGCCAGATCCAAACCTCAGAAATGAGGTATCTGAGGAAGGTGGTTGAAGTAACAAGAAGAGACATGGTCCGCAACCAGACGATACGTCAAGGCCTAAAATCCCACCCCCTGCAGACCCAAGTAGAACAGTCCCAATTAAGATGGTTTGGCCAAGTCTGCAGAATGGAAGAAGTTCGGCTACCACGGCCGATAGGATAGTCTGGCGCTCTGTCTTCCAAACCTCTACACCTCACGGTAGAAGGGGAACGACTAAGTAAGTAAGTAAATATCCGGTTGTTTTCCTCGCTGCCTCTGCCTTCCCTATCTCAAGAACAGAGTCGTGTACCTATTTACAGCTCGATAGACTGGAATTTGGTACTCTCGGGCTTAGGGTACTGTATCAAAATGGTTTCTTGAGGCAGAGGGATTGGGGCTTCCAATTGCTGAATCCACCATTAGGCACTTTCCATCCGTTTAAAGAAAAAAAATTATTGAGCACGCTATAAAGCCAGCCAGTGTTCTTTTAATCAATCAATCAATACCCTTTAGCTCCCCGAAGAGGATAGGCCTTAAACAAACACATGCCAAGTCTTCCTGTCCTGTGCCATCCGCTCAAGTTCTTTCCATGTTTTCCTCATCATTTTCACCTCTGTATCCAGCTCTCTTCTCCATGTGTTTTTTGGTCTACCTCTGCTTCTTTTTCCCTGTGGATTCCAGAACAAGGACTGCCTTGTAATGCTATCAACAGGTCTCCTCAGTGTGTGTCCTATCCATCGCCAGCGTCTTCTTCTCAGCTCTTGTTCCACTGGCACTTGTCTGGTTCTTGTCATCAATTCCACATTTGTGACTTTGTCATACCATTTCAGTCCTTCTATTCTACGCAAGCACTCGTTTATAAAAGTCTAAAGTTCTTTTAAATGCAGTAGTTAATACTTTTGCTCGTGTTAAAATAGTCCCCAAAACTGTTATTACTGTAGATTGGTGAGTAAATTATGTCATAAACCAGGCCTTTAAAAATAGGAAGTGATTTTGTCGAACACCGTAGAATTACAACAGACGCACAAACTGACCAAAGATAATGACAATTTGTACTGGATCGCCTCAACTACGTCCTCAAATTTGGGTATGAGAAATAATATACCTGTACGTCAGTTTATTGGCTGTTTTAGATTGTTATTGTCTTCTGTACGTCAGTTTATTGGCTGTTTTAGATTGTTATTGTCTCTTGTACGTCAGTTTATTGGCTGTTTTAGATTGTTATTGTCTCTTGTACGTCAGTTTATTGGTTGTGTTAGATTGTTATTGTCTCTTATACGTCAGTTTTATTAGCTGTTTTAGATTGTTATTGTCTCTTGTACGTCAGTTTATTGGCTGTTTTAGATTGTTTGTTTATGGGAAACATCTCCTGTACGTCCAGTTTATATGGGCTGTGTTAGATTAACTGTTTATTGATCTCTTGTACTTCCAGTTTATTAGCTGTGTTAGGTTCAGTTATAGTTGTATTGTCTCCTGTACGTCAGTTTATTGGCTGAAATTTTAGATTGTTATTGGTCTCTTGTAGGTTGCAGTTTTATTGGCTGTTTTAGATTGTTAATTGTCTATCTCTTGGTACGTCAGTAAACCCAGTTTTATTGGCTGTTTTAGATTGTTATTGTCTCTTGTACTCAGTTTAATTGGCTTGTGTTTAGATTGTTAAAATGTCTCTTGTACGTCAGTTTTATCAATTTAGCTGTTTTAGATTGTTATTGTCTCCTGTACGTCAGTTTATTGGCTATGTTAGATTGTTATTGTCTCATGCTGTAACGTCAGTTTATTGGCATAAAATAACTTAATCAGAAAAGTTAGATTGTTAAGGAAAACGGATGTTCCTGAAACTGGAGGTAGTCAGTTTTATTGGCTGTGTTAGATTGTTTATTGTCTCTTGTACGTCAGTTTTATTTTTGCTGTTTTTTTTTTAACGTGTTTGAGATTGTTTGATTGTCTCCTTGTACGTCAGTTTATTGGCTGTTTTAAGATTGTTATTGTCTCCAATAGTTGACGTCAGTTTTATTGGCTATGTTAGATTTTTATTGTCTCTTGTACGTCAGTTTTATTGGCTAGTTTTATAGATTGTTATTGTCTCTTGTACGTTAGTTTATTGGCTGTTTTAGATTGTTATTGTCTCTTGTACGTCAGTTTATTGGCTGTTTTAGATTGTTATTGTCTCCTGTACGTCAGTTTATTGGCTGTGTTAGATTGTTATTGTCTCTTGTACGTCAGTTTATTGGCTGTGTTAGATTGTTATTGTCTCCTGTACGTCAGTTTATTGGCTGTTTTAGATTGTTATTGTCTCTTGTACGTCAGTTTATTGGCTGTTTTAGATTGTTATTGTCTCTTGTACGTCAGTTTATTGGCTGTGTTAGATTGTTATTGTCTCTTGTACGTCAGTTTTATTAGCTGTTTTAGATTGTTATTGTCTCTTATGTACGTCAGTTACTTAAGTCCCTATTTTGAATCTGTGTTAGATTGTTATTGTCTCTTGTACGTCAGTTTATTGGCTGTTTTAGATTGTTATTGTCTCTTGTACGTCAGTTTATTGGCTGTGTTAGATTGTTATTGTCTCTTGTACGTCAGTTTATTGGCTGTTTTAGATTGTTATTGTCTCTTGTACGTCAGTTTATTGGCTGTGTTAGATTGTTATTGTCTCTTGTACGTCAGTTTATTTGAGCATGTGTTAGATTGTTTATTGTTCCCAATCTTGTACGTCAGTTTATTGGCTGTGTTAGATTGTTATTGTCTCTTGTACGTCAGTTTATTGGCTGTGTTAGATTGCTATTGTCTCTTGTACGTCAGTTTATTTGCTGTGTTAGATTGTTATTGTCTCTTGTACGTCAGTTTATTGGCTGTTTTAGATTGTTATTGTCTCTTGTACGTCAGTTTATTGGCTGTGTTAGATTGTTATTGTCTCTTGTACGTCAGTTTATTGGCTGTGTTAGATTGTTATTGTCTCTTGTACGTCAGTTTATTGGCTGTGTTAGATTGTTATTGTCTCTTGTACGTCAGTTTATTGGCTGTGTTAGATTGCTATTGTCTCTTGTACGTCAGTTTATTTGCTGTGTTAGATTGTTATTGTCTCTTGTACGTCAGTTTATTGGCTGTTTTAGATTGTTATTGTCTCTTGTACGTCAGTTTATTGGCTGTGTTAGATTGTTATTGTCTCTTGTACGTCAGTTTATTGGCTGTGTTAGATTGTTATTGTCTCTTGTACGTCAGTTTATTGGCTGTTTTAAGTTTTTATTTTGTTATTGGGAATTAACTGTGTTGTTTTCGTGCGCCCCGTCTCTGGTGAAGATCTAGTGCTCGTAACGTGTTTAGTTCTTCTCTTGCATCTTACTAAAACATTTCCCATTACCCATTGTTGGTCGCGTCATCGCCTGTAAATTTCACTTGTCATACATAGTACATGGAGAAAATTCAATCACGAGAAAAGGGATAAATTAAAAAATTGGGGGGGGGGGGGGCGCGGAAAAAAAAGCTTTGCCTAGAGCGCCTTATGCTTAGTCATTGCTGTATCTGTTCCTGTATATAATGTTATCAGTTGTGGAAGCGACAGACAAACATACAGACAGATAAACGTCTCTTCCTATAAACTGTTATTTTCCTTTACGTGACCACGAAACAAAGATCACGTCATGAAGTTTAAAGAACTGTTCACTTTAACTTTTCAAAACCGTAGAACAAGCTCGTTACGACAAACGACCCCCCTTACATCTGAATAGGATACTCCCAAACTGAAGACAACAACAAGGTCAGAAATTGTAACAACAACAAATTATCTCATAATTAACAACAAAGTGCTGTCTCATGATTAATCATGTGTGTCAGTCACGTTCATGTCACATTATTCTGTCCTCTTTGTGAACTTTTATTTTCTGTCTTTCTCTGTTTGTCTGTACGATAGAGAGAACATGAGAAAAGGACACACATATTTAACTATCTGCACTTAATGGTGTTGCATAAAGGATCTGTGTCAATAGAAGTCAGAAGGCGAGTTCTTCCATGTTACATAAAACCAATCGTGACACACGAAAGTGAGTCATAGACAATACGAAGACAAACAAGAAATTGCCTGAAAGCCCCAGAGATATGATTTTACACAAGAATATTAAGAATGACATTGACAGTCAAAAAGCACATGAAAAACAAAAACACGTATTAGTGATTACTTTTATTGTTGTAATAAAAAGCAATAAAACAAACAAATTAATAAAATTAAAAAATGTCCATACATTCTGTTGCGCAGAATAAATTTGAATAAACATTTATAACACATAAGGAAGGGAAACCCGAGGCCTGCAAACAGTAAACAACAGAAGTGATTGCGTCATTAATAGGCTGGACAGCCCATGGTAAATTTCCGGTGTTATGTCTTGCGGGTCGCACTTATGACCCGTCATTGAAGCATCAATTTATGAACGTCTACAGCTTCTTGCTCTACGTGTGTGTTTCTCAGTCATAAAATAGAAAAGTGTTGACATCTCACCTGAGAATTCTAAATTTTTTTTTTTTTTTTTTGGCTAGACTTGATGTTCCTTTTATTTCCACGGTTGGGCTTCAGTTGCGGTTGTGGAGTCTGTCACAAAAATTTCCGACTCCTGAAATTTTACGTCCGACTGCGACTACAGTTTTTTACTATATAGTTATATGGCATAAAATAGGAATCCAGACATGTTTTTTACCGATTCCGACTTGACTATAAAACGACTGACGACTCCACAGCTCTGGTTTCCATGTAAGCCCTGTTCAGTTCCCACCAATCTCTGAGAAGACAAAGAAAACAAATGGGATGTTGCTTCCTAAGGCATGTCGTAAAAGGTGACCGACCTAAGGCATGTCGTAAAAGGTGACAGATCTGAAGTTTGTCATGTGACTGGCAACCCTCATTTCGTAAACAAATATTTCTACAGAAACCCATCGATGCCAGAATTTGAGCTTTCGCACAAGCTTCCTCAAAGTGGTCATCTGTAGTGGTAGCTTCGTGCTCTATAAAGAGCAAAATGTCAGTTGATGATGATGATGACTTCCATATAACCTGCTACCATATTAAAGGTAAAGGTAGTCACATTACAGATACTGCCGTAGTGGAGTCAAGTGTTAGAGACTTAACTATACTAGGTCCAGAATCGAGAGGTGGGATGATGTTGCCTTTACAGCGAAATAAAAATTTAAACACAATGGTTTTAAGTCACGTGTGAGAGGCAGCATATTTTTAATAGCTGTAATGAGGGAGACATAAAGACATCATAGATCAGTGGCGTATTCTCTATGTGTGCTGTGCGTGCTGCGCACACCTATGCCCGAAGGAAAATAAAAATTTAATTTATTATTCTATAAAATATTTCTCTTCTAATGTTCTGCTTTCGGACCGCACGCACCAGGATAACGGATTTTCCCGCAAAGAATCTACGAGTATAATCTACTTTCAGTTTCCCCAGAGGCTTTTTATAGTGCAGTTTTTAATTGGTTGGTAGCAATCGCCCGAAGTTTCTCGGGTAATTCCGTTACAATGCGTGCGGCACCTTTCGGATTCACGTCTGAACACTGGTTTGATTGGATCGGGGTCATGGCCAGATACGTAAATACAATGCGAACATGCGTGCGGTGGTCTTGCAGCTCTCGAGTTGTAAAAATCGGTTGTGTCCGTCCAGTGTTTTTTGTGATTAATTTTTGTTAGTTTCCGGGAATGCAGATTATTACAGTGATAGTGAGTTTCAAGTTGTAAGTTAATTAGTATTTCGGAGATAAGTGACATATACCCCTAATAACTATCGTTGCATAATTGAATATAGTTGGTTTTTAAATTAAGAGGGGAAGAAGTTAAATAGTAGGCGTACATATTCATTTTAAGTAGCAGCACGCCTAGCTCGCATTACCAGGATACGCCACTGTCATAGATATGGTTGAACCAGGACCTGTGACAGAACATAATTCTATAACATGTTTTTTTTTCCTCTTCTGCTTGCTGCAAGAGCTTCTTTTCGCCCAATCTGAGGTGGGGGTCGTAAGGGCATCTCCACTTGGTGCGATCGATAGCTTCATCCTTCCAGGTTGCTGCATTTATATTACAGTGCCTTCATGTCTCTCTTGTACAGATCTTTGAACCTCATCTACGGTTCATAAATAGACAACGATCCAGAAGATCCGTATGCATTGGCGAATCTATAGTTTGGGAGACCTAAAGTTTTAATTCTTGGAGAGGCCCCTTTTATTATTTAAAAAAAAATGTGTTTGGAATGGAAAAGAAACGTTTCATAGAGAAAACTGGACTTGGGGGCCCTGAAGCTCAAGCTTCATAGTAGATTAGGGTTCCCATTCGTCCCGTTTTCCCCGGGACAGTCCCGTTTTTTGATAAAATGTCCCGGTGTCCCGAATTTATTCCACATGTCCCGCTTTTTAAGGGTCCTTCCTGAAAAAAAAATCTTTGGGTAACGGATTTTATTCCGTGTTTTGGTAGTGTTACTTTATAATTTTCCGGTTACAGTGGACCCTTGGTTTGAATCTCGAACAAAAATTCGAAAGTCGACCAAAACAGTGTTCATTGAGCATCTACCAAATGATTTAATGCGTATTAGCATTATTATTCAGTATTTTTATCGTTTTTCATCCGCATAATGCCGAAACGTAAGTGCAGTACAAATGATAACATTACAAGAGAATTTCCATTCATTAAAGGTGTAGATGAAAATGTGGAATGTACTTTATGCAGCTCTAAATTTTGCATTTCACATGGTGGTCGGTCAGACGTAGTCAACCACGTGAAAACGAAAAAAACATAAAGGTGCTGTTGAAAGTACCAACGGGCTGATCACCCGTTTGCCAGACACTTCGATTACGGAAACAACGGCAAATGGGTTGATTTGCCATTGCCCTAAAGACGCCACTAGGCGTGATGGGAAACAATGGCAAAGAAAACCTATCTGCTGTTGCCCTAAGACGCCACTAGGCGTAATGGCCACTGACTGCTTTGACGGTCGGTGGCTAAGGACAGAAGAAGAAGAAGAAGCTGTTGAAAGTAAGGCTTCCAACAGCAGTAGGGCCTATAAGTCATTTCTTAAATGCTAAAACCCAGAGTGAAAAGGAAATGGAAAAACAGTTATCATTGGCAGCACAGGAAGTAACCTTCGCTTATCACACGGTGGTGCATAACCACAGCTTTAAGTCCATGGACTGCACAACAGCCATCGCGAAAAAAAACTTTTCAACGATAAAGTGGAAGTTGTGTTAGTTAATGTGTGTATTTTTATACAAGTATCTTATTTTAAGTGCAACAAATAATATATAATAGATTTATGTGTGCTTTACCTTAATTTTTAACATGTCCCGTTTTTTTTACAGATTGTCCCGGGTTTTTTAGGTAAAAATTTGGAAATGTCCCGGTTTTTAAACAAAACATTATGGGAACCTTATAGTAGATCCGCCTCTGACCTTACGACAACAGGAAAACAAACAACATAACAATACCTGCACTGTATCGGATACCTATAATTAATTAATTTTACGACTCTTCATGTTATAAGAAATATTTAACCCCTTAAGGCTCAAGAAGATTCATACAGGAACACTAAATGGTATACTTTGCTTCGGTTTTAAGAAAGCATGTTTATTTTATGTAGAAACTTCTTTTCTAAACCTGGAACAATTCACCTGCTTTTAATTGACTAAATTATGACCCAGTGGACATTACTACATAGTTTTAATATTCATTTTAATTTACAGTCATATATAATGAGTCATATACAGGATCTACACGAGTGGACCAGCACGGCCTTTTGGTCTGGGCCTCACCTCACAGGAGGGCCTCACATCAGCCAAGGATGCAGGAATAACGCACTTTTCATCCATCTTGCCATATAATGAGGGGACCTCACATTATGTAATGGCTTGGGCCTCACGTGGGCTCTCGGAGGGCATGGTCATTTGTATAGCGATGAATCTCAAGAGTTAATAAAGATTTAAAAAGAAGAGATAACAAATAACAATATAACAAACATTAAGAAAGTGGATGATAGAATGGAGAATGTCTGAAAGGTAACCTCGACTTTAATTACACGAAACAATTTATGACTGAGGCACAGAAAAATTGCAAACTGGCTTTATTATGTCAACAAAGAAATTCGTAACAAAATACTATGTTTTCGTTTAAACAATCTCTTTCTACGTAGACTAGATTTGTTGCCATTGTCTTCGGTCATCAGTACTTTTCATAGATAACTCGTCGGAGGCCGTGTTATCGTGCTAGCTGGAAGAACTTCACAAGGAGCAAGCAAACATGTACAATAATGAAGAAAGTGCCAGTGGAACAAGAGACGAGAACAATACCCTGGCTATAGATAGGACACGCATTGAGGAAACCTGTTGATAGCATTACAAGGCAGTCCTTGTTCTGGAATCCTCAGGGAAAGAGAGGCAGAGGTCAACTGAAATGTACACGGTGAAGATAACTGGAGACCGAAGTAAAAATGATGATGATGACATGGAAAGAACTTGAGCTGGTGGCACGTGACATGATGACGTGGCACGTGACATGATGACATGGCAAGTGACATGATGACTTGGCACGTGTTTGTTGAAGGCCTATGCTCGTTTGGGAGATAAAGGGAATTAACTGATTGGATAATAAAGAAAGCCAGTAGACTCTTGCAAGATAAATTATTTCATGCATTATCACCATTTGCCTTTTCACTCATTATGGAGCATGTGCCACCACGGCAGTTGGCCACTTGCTGGAAGCATACACCAAACATTGACATTTTCTTTCAGCGGTGGTTTCTGTTGCTATTTATTTGACATAATGGGGTTACTAGCCCCATAAACAACCACATATTAGTTGTCTTGTACGACTTTCATGTGGTTACCAGCCCCATAAACAACCACATATTAGTTGTCTTGTACGACTTTCATGTGGTTACCAGCCCCATAAACAACCACATATTAGTTGTCTTGAACGACATTCATGAGGTTACCAGCCCCATAAACAACCACATATTAGTTGTCTTGTACGACATTCATGAGGTTACCAGCCGCATAAACAACCACATATTAGTTATCTTGTACGACATTCATGAGGTTACCATCCCCATAAACAACCCCATATTAGTTATCTTGTACGACTTTCATGAGGTTACCAGCCCCATAAACAACCCCATATTAGTTATCTTGTACGACATTCATGAGGTTACCAGCCCCATAAACAATCCCATATTAGTTATCTTGTACGACATTCATGAGGTTACCAGCCCCATAAACAACCCCATATTAGTTATCTTGTACGACATTCATGAGGTTACCAACCCCATAAACAATCCCATATTAGTTATCTTGTACGACATTCATGAAGTTACCAGCCCCATAAACAACCCCATATTAGTTATCTTGTACGACATTCACGAGGTTACCAGCCCCATAAACAACCCCATATTAGTTATCTTGTACGACTTTCATGAGGTTACCAACCCCATAAACAACCCCATATTAGTTATCTTGTACGACATTCATGAGGTTACGAGCCCCATAAACAACCCCATATTAGTTATCTTGTACGACATTCATGAGGTTACCAGCCCCATAAACAACCCCATATTAGTTATCTTGTACGACATTCATGAGGTTACCAGCCCCATAAAAAATCTCATATTAGTTATCTTGTACGACATTCATGAGGTTACCAGCCCCATAAACAACCACATATTAGTTATCATGTACGACATTTATGAGGTTACCAGCCCCATAAACAACCCCATATTAGTTATCTTGTACGACTTTCATGAGGTTACCAGCCACATAAACAACCACATATTAGTTGTCTTGTACGACATTCATGAGGTTACCAGCCCCATAAACAACCACATATTAGTTATCTTGTACGACTTTCATGAGGTTACCAGCCACATAAACAACCACATATTAGTTGTCTTGTACGACATTCATGAGGTTACCAGCCCCATAAACAACCACATTTTAGTTATCTTGTACGACTTTCATGAGGTTACCAGCCACATAAACAACCACATATTAGTTGTCTTGTACGACATTCATGAGGTTACCAGCCCCATAAACAACCCCATATTAGTTATCTTGTACGACATTCATAAGGTTACCAGCCCCATAAACAACCCCATATTAGTTGTCTTGTACGACTTTCATGAGGTTACCAGTTCCATAAACAACCACATATTGGTTATCTTGTACGACATTCATAAGGTTACCAGCCCCATAAACAACCACATAGTGGTTATCTTGTACGACTTTCATGAGGTTACCAGCCCCATGAACAACCACATATTGGTTATCTTGTACGACATTCATGAGGTTACCGGCCCCATAAACAAACACATATTGGTTATCTTGTACGACTTTCATGTGGTTACCAGCCCCATAAACAACCCCATATTAGTTGTCTTGTACGACATTCATGAGGTTACCAGCTCCATAAACAACCACATATTAGTTGTCTTGTACGACTTTCATGAGGTTACCAGCCCCATAAACAAACACATATTGGTTATCTTGTACGACTTTAATGTGGTTACCATATGGATCCAGACCTCCAGGACGATCCAGAGTTCACTGGGAGGACAACATTAGACAATCTCTAAAGGACCGAGGACTAAATTGGAACCAGGCCAGGAGGAAGACATCCGATAGGATAGTACGGTATGGCGTTCTCTCTGGTAAACTTCTACACCCCAGGGTAGAAGAGGAATAACTAAGTAAGTACTAAGTAAGTCATTTTGTGATAATCATACATTTTATGACTAATTATCTTTAGTGATATGAAGTTCAAATGCCATTTTACAAAATTCTTAGTAATTTCACCAAAATATAGTCATGTACCTTTAGAGGGTCACAGGCAGGATTAAAGACGTGAGGCGCAACGTGTACTTTGCAAACGCGGTTTTTTGTTTTCTGGAAAGTAATACCAGTTGTAAGACAAAATAAAAGTTTAATAACGAATGTTGTTTATTTTGCAGCAAGCTCAGGGCATGCACACGCTGGGCTCTGAAACATAAGAAAATGACAGTTTTATATTATTGATCCATTATTATCATTATCATTACACTCCAGATTCCCGGCAATCACAGGTCATCAGCACAGTCATGCACTAACCTTTTGGAGTGTCAGACGAGACATGAGTTTTGAAGAATAAAGTTTCAGTTGATCTCGCAATATTTGTTTTTTATTTCATAACTAATACACAAACTGTTATTATTTGATACTTTCTGATAATTTTGTATTAAGCACTATTCGGAATCATACCAATATTATTTATTAACCTCAGTTATTTCATTTTTTTGTCATACATGTTGTTAAGTTTAAAGTTAAATATAGTTATATGTGTTGTTCGCTTGAGTCTGCCTCTTCCTGGCTTATTCAGTCTCTGGCACATGGGGCGTGTCGCACATGCAGAGAAACATAAAATAATCTTTACAGGTGCCCTCTCAGTTATAATAGCCCTGAGGAGCCATCATGATAAGTGTTACGGTGTTTTTATTGATGTCGTCTGCTATAGTTGGCAGTGCGCAATTTTAGGTTAATAGAATTAATATAGATTGATGTGGATACTTCACGGATTAGTGAACGCAAAGTACACGGTCAAATTATGTCGTGTTAGCGTTGATAAGGTCACGCTTCGTGACTTAGATACCGGACCTTTTTTACGTTGTCCGTCAAGCCGTGAAGACGTGTCCTACATCCTTCCAATGTTAGGCTTGGTAATGGCCGTATTATTTAAAATGATATAAGGACGCAGGGTCGGTCCAGATTTATATTATAAGGGATGAAACTAGAAGGTTAGTGGATAACCTGAATGGTGGAAGGATTGTTGATCAGTTGTTTGATATATATTTGTCAAGACTTATGCGCTCACTACCGGCTGTCTGAATCACAGCAGCGCGAGTATATAGCCATGATGGTTCTGTTGACAGTAATTCGTTAGGACACGGACTGATCATAACATGTATTCAAGTGAAATCAAAATTAATGTATTTTTACTATGAACAATGCTCATGATTCGTCACATATGTTTTCCGTAATAAATTGTATCTTATGGACTCAAAATACCTTGGCCTTCTCAAGTCGATATCATTGAATTGTTAATCAGTTCGACCCAGCATTCGCGTAATATACAATTGAGGCACGAAACTCAATTAATGAATGAGAACCAAGAAAACATTCAAGACATGGCCAGAAGTTATGAATAATCTTTATTAATACTAAGTTGGACGTTAATATGCAAGGACAAATACAACAACTTCAACAACTGGTGCCCATTATGTGGGGATCGAAAATTTTTTCTTCAACAAAGTTACCGACTTCTCATTCATATTGCCATGAACTGTTTACAATTGCAAAAGGTTAACGTGATGTGCGAAAGTATGACCCAATACGCATAACGACTAGAGGTCAAACCTACGTCATCAATCTTTGCGTATAAGCTGAAAGCCGTGAACGCAGTCCTCTTCAACGAAAATACTAAATCAAGGTGGACAAACGGATTTAAACAAGAAAAAAAACACTTTTTCAAGCAAGGAATGGCAACTCACGACACTTGTCTATGCCGTTGATGCATACTGACATTGACCGGAGTAGATAACTGAGCACCAAAAGATAAGTTTCATTGTAACCTTTGTCGGTTAACTAAGCACACATTAGTCCATTTCGCCCTTATACAGGCATGTCTAATTACGATCATTTGTACATGTTATATTTGTTTTCAACCGTCTGTTTGTTATTGATTTAAGCGGGTGGTTGGCGAGGCGAATCAAAACTGGTTTTATGTCTCTTAAGACGACCGAATCGGTTTTGATCGATCTGTAGGGCAGTTAAATATTTTCATTTTGCAGAGAACCCCATTGAAGATTCTGCAGATGGATACCTTTGTCTGCATTTGAAAATATTTGACCTTAAGTGTTAGTTGTGAAGTTTTGTAATATTACTGTTGTAATTGGCTGTACTAAGTTTCATTTTATTTATTTCCGTTACACGTTTGTAATCTATCACGTCCATTCTCAATTATTTCTATCATTTATTTCATAGATTTTGTAAGAACCGTTATATGAGTCCATGTCTACGTCATCAGTTTACGTGTATGTAGGTCAATCTCGACTTAGTTTTTCCTTGACCCTTCAATACTTTCGATTCTTTTACTTAGTTCATAAAATCATTATGTCTGTGAAATTGTCACTTTTGTATCGTATTTCTGTTTGTAAATCTTTGGTTATTGTGGGTATTGTAGTTATTCATTTCATAAATTAATAATGTAATTATATTATGATAAATTGATTCTCTATAAGATAGTAAATTAATTTAATTAATTTTTATTAAATTACATGATGACTTGAGTGATGTCATCAATTTGCACTATTGGCCCAAGACACTAGTCTTTATTCATTATGACTAGGGCATGAGGTCATAATATAAGGATAAATTATTGAAATAAGATAACTTTTAGTGAATAATTGATTAGTAATCACACCATGCAGAGGTGATGAACTAGGAAACTATATTAGACATTATAAATATATAATACATTAATATATTTAAGGATTGAAGATATTGAATTCATGAAATATTTTCAACATCATAAATAAATGTGTTTATAACTAATTAGTGTTTTCTTAAGAATATGTGGTGGTGATATAAAATATTAATTAAAAATAACTTGTTAACTTACAATTAGTTGTAAAGGAACATAATATATGTCGTGGTTGAGTAAAGTGTAGAGTATTTGTCGAGTTGGACAATAGTAGTGAAATCGACAAGGGATAGTGGACTGACAGAGTTATAGATTACACACACAGAAAGGTGTAAATAGGAGATGGACTTGAGACAACCTGGAAGAAGATTTATCAAAGTGATCTCTCTCTCCAAGCCTCAACTCACTGTTACTGTCTAAGCACCTCCTGCTCTCACTCTTTTCTCTTATCAAACATAGAGATTATAGTAAAGAGCTAACTTACTTACTTACTTAGTCGTTCCTCTTCTACCGTGAGGTGTAGAGGTTTGGAAGAGAGAGCGCCAGACTATCCTATCGGCTGTCTTTTTCCTGGCCTGGTTCCATTCTAGTCCTCGGTCCTTCAAAGATTGTCTAATATTGTCCTCCCAGCGGACTCTGGGTCGTCCTGGAGGTCTGGATCCCTGGCTCTTTGTTTCCCATGCTTGTCGTGGTAGCCGATCTTCTCCCATTCTGCAGACATGGCCAAACCATCTTAGTTGGGACTGTTCTATTTGGGTCTGCAGCGGGTGGGATTTTAGGCCTTGACGTATCGTCTGGTTGCGGACCATGTCTCTTCTTGTTACTTCAACCACCTTCCTCAGATACCTCATTTCTGAGGTTTGAATCTGGCTTTTGTGGGTTGTAGTCATTGCCCATGACTCGCATCCATATGTCAAGACTGGGACATAGGTGGAGCGGTATACAGCCATCTTCGTTTTCTTACCAACCTCTTTCTTGCTGAGGAATCCTCGATTTATGGCCTGATAAAGTCTCCCAGCCGCTGCTTTTCGAGTGGCCAACTCTTCTTTGATGCCCCCCTTTCGGTCTATAATAGCTCCGAGATATTTAAAGTGGTCGACCTGCTCCAGGACCTGTTCTCCCAACTTAATCTGATGTTTTCTTTCTTCTCGTGATATCACCATGGATTTTGTTTTAGAGCTGCTTATGACCATCCCTCTCTTCTCCAGCTCTTCCTTCCAGACTTGCAGGTTGGATTGGAGATGTGTCTCTGATTTAGCAATCAGGACAACATCATCAGCAAATGCTAGCTCTGAAATACAGACCTGTCTCATCTTCCAGTACCCCACTGAATACTTTCTTGTTCTCTCCTTACATGCCTTGATGACATCGTCCATGAGGAGTATGAAAAGATAAGGTGACAGGATATCGCCTTGTCTTACACCAGTGGTGGTCCTGAACTCTTCTGACTTATAGTTTGCTGTCCTCACATAATTTCTGCAAGACTTGTAGAAGCTCTGTATAGCATGAATCAGAGGTGCTGGAATGTTCTTCCTTGCCAAACAGTCCCAAAGTTCGCTCCAGGGGACCCTGTCAAACGCCTTTTCCAGATCTATGAAACAAAGATGGATCTCACTCTTGTACTCAAGGGCCTTTTCACTCAGCTGCCTGAGTGTGAAGATTAGGTCTTGAGTACTTCGGTTTGCTCGGAATCCACACTGGGCTTCATCCAATTGTGGCTCAGCTAGGCATCGGAGTCTCTGCTCTAGGATTCTAGAGTAGATTTTACCAGGGACACTGAGAAGGGATATGCCTCTGTGGTTTCCACATTGTCGATTGTCACCCTTTTTGAAAATCGGTGTTATAATGGCAATCTCCCAATCCTTTGGTATGGCCTTGTTGCACCATGCTGCCTGTAGGACCCTTAGGAGTAATAGGTCGCCTGATGCTCCCATGTACTTAACCATTTCTGGTGTTATACCATCATGCCCTGCTGCTTTGCCCATCTTGATTTTCTCCAGTGCTGCCTTCAGTTCTTCCATCTTTATGTCATCTTCATCACCATTTGTATCCTCTTCTGTGCTAGTGGTTATCATTTCTGATGCTCTACCTTGCTCACCATCAAGGAGTTCTGAGAAATATTCTTTCCATCTTTCCATTACTTCCTTCGGGGCAGTAAGCAATTTGCCTTGCTTGTCCTTTATAAATTTAAGAGGGCATTGTTTTTCCTTCCTCATGTTCTTTAGGGTCTTATAGAACAATTTCTGGTTTTCTTGCGCATCCTTTTCTAGCTTTTCTCCAAATTCTTCCCAGGACTTCTGTTTTGCTGCTAGCACCTTGTTCTTTGCTTCTGTTCTGAGTATCACATATTCTCTATATTTCTCTATTTGTCCTGCTGTGTTTTTTAGCTCCTAAATATTGTTTCCATGCCATTTTCTTTAATCTTATTTTCTCTTTGACTTCCTCTGTCCACCAAGGTGTCCTCTTTCTCTTGTTCCCAAGTCGGACTTCACCACATGCTTCTGCAGCAGCTGTCTTTATGATGTCCTTGAATTTAAGCCACAGGGTTTCCAAGTCATCAGGTTGTTCTTCTGTGTTTCTCACCGCTGTAGCAATAAGCCCCTGATATCTGGTCTTAATTTCTGGCTCTTTCAGCTTGTAGGTCTTAATGCTCATTTCTTCCGTTCGTTTACTTGGTTTCTTGCGTGGTGCTGGACAGTTCCTAGGCTGAGCAACTCTTTCAGTTGTTCTTTTGATTGTAAGCAGGTAGTGATCACTTCCAATCTCTGGCCCCCTCCAGACTCTAGCATCCCGGACATATTTGAATGAGCTCCTCCTAACAATGGCATAGTCGATCACTGACTTCTCATTCTTTGTTGGTTCACACCTAGTGTATGCATGTATGCGCTTATGGGGGAACTTTGTGTTGGTAATGATCAGATTCTGCTCACTGCAGAATCTGAGGAGTCGCTTTCCATTGTCATTGAGAGTATCTTCTCCATATCTTCCGATAACTCCACCCCATCTAGCATGGTCATTTCCAACTCTGGCATTGAAATCTCCGAGCATGATAATTTCATCTAGGCAGTCATCCACTGTCCTTTGAAGCAGCTCGAAGAATTCTTCCTTGACCTCTGCTCTCTCATCCTCATTTGGCCCATACACTATGACCAGGTTGACTATGGTTTCTCCTTCTTTTAGTTTTACAACCATAATGCGCTCCGAGACAAAGTTCCATCCCTTGATACTATCTTTCTGGTTTTTGGCCACAATGCAACCCACACCCCCTTTAGCTCTTTCAGATTTGGGTACACCACTGTATAGCAGAGTGTTGCCATCGAGATCCATGACTCCTTGTCCCTTTTTCTTTGTTTCGGTAATAGCCAGGATTTCTAGTTTTGCTTTCCTCATCTCTTCCATCAGCTCCTCTTCTTTCCCATTTATACTTCTTGTGTTCCATGTTCCATAAGTCGTAGTCCGTAGTCCGTTCCAGTTCGTCGCCTTTAGAATCAGTCCGGTTTTCTCTCTTATATTGCTTGTAATCATAGTTTAAGACAAACAGGTGATTGGCCTGTTGTGCCTTTGCATGGTGGAGGGGCTGCCTCCTTACGGCCTCCATGCAGGCCGCCCTCCTCCTTTTTCATCCGGGCTTGGGACCGGCATAGGCGGAGTTGTAAAGAGCTAAAACAAGTTTAATTATGGATGAAAAGGGTCGGGAACAGCGCATTAATAAATGTGTAAACTTTATTAAAGAAGAAAAGCATGGAATCAATGCATATCATCATATACAGCATAAATTACTTCAATAATCAAAATATTCATCAATAGTCATCAATAATGCAAATACACACCCACAAACACACACACCACCAACACTCATAAAACCTGTAGAACACGAAGAAATAACTAAGCTGTCCGACAATGGGTCCGCTTTCGTGGGACCAAAGGCGCTAGCTCCAGAAAGTGTCTTACAAGTACATATCCTTCAAGGTGAATGAAGTGAAATACAAAACTTTCCTTGTCGGGCTAAACGTTGGTGACCCCTAATTGCGCGAGGGAACACTGGAAGACGCTGTTTACCTCCTGCGGACCAAATAAACGAACTGAGCGACAGCCTGTCCGCTTTTCGTGGGACCAAATGTGCTAGCTCCAGAAAGTGTCTTACGGATAAATATCCTTCAAGATGAATGAAGTGAAATACCCAACTTTCCTTGTAGGTGCTATACGTTGGTGACCGCTACTTGCGTGAGGGGGGATGGAACTCTGTCCATAGATGGCTGCTCATACGTGCGAGGTTTTAAGTATCCAGAAATACACCAGAAGAAGTCACTTGAGGACACGGAGTCCCAGGCGCTCTTATCCGGCGCTAGGCTCTGCTTGGCTGTAAATCCTATTTAAACTGGTTTGGCTGTGGTTTGCTGAGTGCCTTGTTTAGGCACACAAAGTCGGGTGATATCAGATTCTGCTATAGACATGCTGGGCGGTTTTTTATATGCTGGAAGCCGCAACGCTCTGACTGGTAATCCAATAGGCGAGTAGAGAACTACTACTGCATTTGATGATTCCAGATTTACCTTTGGCTCGTTGCACTGCGTGAGCGTAACTTGGCGTTGACAAAAGGGTTTAGGTTCAGGAACGGAGTTTGACTACTCGTGACGCTAGCGGTATTCAAAAACCCTCTAGGTCGAAGAGGACCTGTCGTTCTTCGCCTGACTGGAGTCTGCTCTAGCGATTCGGTCTCCCTGAAACTGAGACCCAAAAAAAGACACCCTTAACTTCAAGCAACGACAAAATCAATCTAATGTTTTATAACCTAGTCATGCTCCGCTCCTTCCATTCTATCAATTATAGCATGTGCCCGCATAGGCTTAATATCTTTTGTACACCCATGTAACTGTCATTAAATGTTCTGACAGCAAAATCTACTCCTCTTCTCCCAATCTCAACATACAGGAAACCTAACCTTGTAGTTACAGTTAAATGAATATGCTTATTCATCTTACAACATTAAGTGAATTTACATAAACAGATTACAGCATTTGACATTACACAAATAAATCATATGTCCCTTTGGGGAAATATATTAATATTCCACAAAATGAGTACAAAGAAAATGCAATGTTCTTGCTATAATAATACAGTTGTGGCTGAATCATAAGATATAATTATGATTCTCCCTTGCCACTAAAAATATCTATCAAAAAGGAATAAGTGACTATCTCCTATAATCCAGAATTATTACCTGCATCTCACTATTCAGTTTTAAGTGAACAATCCACACCTGACGTTATCTTACAGAAATGACAGTTAATTTAGCCTATTCTTAACCCATGATAAGCATCTGTGGACTGATTCTACGCCTAGTATCTGTTATTGTAAGTTTAACATTTAACCCATGATAAACCGTAACAGTTTAAGCACCACTTAACTAAGGCCGTAGACAGCGCTACATTATCACTGAACTAAATTACTAGAAGTCCTCAAAAATGAAGTCACGTCACTTCCTATCAGATATATATAAAAAGCTAACATGAATATAATATAATAATTATAAGATATGTCAACTCACCCCGAAAATGACTAGAACATAGGCAAACACATTCTAGTACTGTGTTAAAGTTTGCCTTATCTCATGATGGTCATCTACGGGCCAGGAATATTCACGAATGTCTTTGTCTAATAAGACTCTTCTAGATTTATATGTTTACATACAACGCCACCCAGGACACCTGCATGACCTGATTCTACAGATGTATCGGCGTAATGCGTAATCAAGAGAGTAAGACAAAGGTTATTCTAGAGACATCAGAAGTCAACAACCGCAAGAAAGTTCCTTCAGGTAGAGAAATGCATAATATTATGAGAGCTCTAACTCGTCTAAGGGGCAAAACCCAGAGACTGACCGCGATTGTTATCTCCCCCTGAAACAGATCAAACTCGTTACCCAGGCCTCAAAGGGTACCAGCCGCTCGTGATCAAACGTTTTAAAGCGACCAGAGAAATTCCCCTGGACGGACCAGGTGCGTGTATGTAATATTACCGCTACGCTGACCGTTTCTGACCAGTGGGGGATTTCTACTGAAAGCCAGAACGTAACCAAACGTGGGTGGGGTTTGAACAGGTGGAAAATGAAAGATAGAAAAGAAGAATACAAATGTCTAGGAAAACAGAACATTAAAAGAGTTAATAACTTATGGAACGAAATGGTAAAATAAATTATCTATCTACGTGACAAGATAGTGTTGATTGGTTATATTGAGTAACCATACGTTATATATATAAGTTTTTGCCTAACAGAGTCACACATATATAACTGATAAACGGATTTTATTGTTGACTAAGATTAATTTTAGACTAAACAGATATATTATTAGATTAAAACGTTCACTTTAGATCATTTTGTTAAACTGGGAAAAGAATTTAATAAGAAAGGGGACGCACTCCAAGAATATGCAGAGACTGAACTTGCTAAATATAAAGCAGAATTAGAAGAACAGAAGGCTATTGCAAAACGTGAAGAAGCAGAACGTAAGACCGAAGTAAAGAAGGAACAAGAAGAACTTGAAAGAAAAGAAGCTGATAAAAGGGCTGCATTGAAGAAGGAACAAGAAGAACTTGAGACCAAGGAAGAAAGAAGAAAAGCAAGAGAGGAAAGGGAGGAAATTGAAAAGGAAAACAGAAGAAAACAGGAAACAGAAGCAGAGGAAAGGTTAATACAGATGCGTATGGCTGAATTAAACTTAAAAGCTCAAGTAGCTTCAGGTGGAAATAATAATACTGATACACATAATGGATCTTCATCCAATCAAAATAAGATTTATTATAACTTTAAATTACCACATTTTAAGTTGAACTTTGACGACCTGTCATCATACCTAGCACGGTTTGAACAGGTATGCAAAACAAATAACTTACCTAAACATGCATGGGCATTGAAATTAAATGAATTTTTAGATGGGGAACCATTAAATGCAACAGAGAATGCTGATCCTACGATAGCAGAGGATTATGATGCGATAAAAGCTTTATTGTTAAAAAGGTTCCATTTAAATGAGGAAGGCAGTAGACTTAGGTTTAAAATGCTTCTACCTGAGTCTAATAAAGACTTTACAGGTTTTATTGCGAATATACGCAATACCTTTAATAGATGGGTGGAACTGGCAGGTGTTAACAAATCTTATGATAAATTAGTTGATTTGTTACTGAGGGATAAAGTTTTATCCTCTATCAGTCCACCGTTCTTTTCTTTTCCACAAGAACGAAAACCATCTACCATTGCTGCATTAGAAGAAATGGCAGTAAATTATTGCTCCGCACATCCTAATGCGAGCATATCTAACTCACAAATAATAAAACCTCTACCTGTGACTTCTAATATGGCATTCCAGGGTAAGGATAGATCGAGAACTTATAGCATGGATAGGAATTATTCACACAGAAGGAATAATGACCACAATGACTATTATAAAAATAGTAATACATATGGGAACGTCAACAGAGGTAGACAGCTGAATAGGAACCAGTCACCTCAATTCAGGTACAACAATGGTCAACACTATTCAAATCAGAATCGATCATACAACTCTAACACTAATAACTATGGTAACAGGTGGAATAAGAATAATCAAGGCTCCAGACCTAGACACAACAGTCACCACGGGGGACAACAAAATAATTTTAATAACTATTCTAGACATCGGTCTCAGTCCCGCAGACCGTCACATTATGATCACAATATAGGGGCGGCACTTACTACTATTACGACCCCAGGGGTTCCACATGGTGATAAACCAATACAATCGTCGTCCACATGCTATGCTATGAATTATAACGTGGCAAATAGTTGCCCAGACTGTAATCTTGTTTTTCAGAAAGCAAAAGAGACAGTATTGAATTGCGGACACATTCTACCAGAAGTTGGTCTTGCAGCTAATGATGGAACAGGCTGTCTAATATTTAACAGAGGAATAGTAAATGGGTCTATCGTCTCTGTTTTGAGAGATTCCGGATCCACCACCATTGGAGTCCGACAGTCACTGATCCATCCAAGTTGTGCTACTAACGAATATGTTAGGTGTATGACCTTTGGTGGTACAATCGAGTACTACCCCACTGCTATAATTCATATTAATACGCCTTTCTTTTCAGGTAATGTTAAGGTCTGTATGTTAAAGAATCCAATTGCAGATTTTATGATGGTTCGTATTCACGGCAGTAGAGATTGCACCCCAGAAGATATTATTGAATGGGAAAAGAAAATTTTGCAATTTTATGGCAATGCTAATGCCGTCATTGCAATGGCAACATTACGTGCCAAGAATCTTAATACACGTGGCACATCAGTTTCAAATTGTAGTCTTTGTACTATTTATGAAAAAGAGGAGAATGATGAGACTCTCCATCAAAATAATAATAAGGATAATATCAAAGTTAATATTGACACTACATGCACACCAATTGTCACTCAAGTTGACAAGGTGATGCATACATCTTATGATGTCCCTGTACATACTTCGACCAAGGTCAATATTACAACTCCATTGAATGTGAGAAAATCATTTCGAGGCAGGTACACCTTTCCTCGACATGATAAGATCGTCAATTCAATTAATAAATCTTGGCGACAGAATCATATTGAAATTGATTCTAAGAAAAATACTGAATTGGGTTACGATGGGAATGACTTCACTAAAAAGAGAAATAATAGTGAGTTTAGAATGAACTTGTACGATAAAGTTCAGACTAATAAGTCTGTCGGCAAAGTTTTTACTTTGCACAGCAAGGAAGTGTCTACGACATGCAGGAAACATACTGCCTTAAATACTAATAGATATCGTCATAATTTCAGTTATGATGATACTTCATCTAATAAAATTATTACGTTTATGGATAAAGGTAAATTTAATTCTCTTGATATGACAAGGATTACATATCGTCATTGTTCACAACTTCGTGACAATGATATTATTTATATTGCCAAAAGTGCATATTCTTGCACGGTGTTAGTGCTCAATCTGCCACAAAATACTACATGGCAGGCACTTGGCAATTTCTTCAATTATACAGCAAACGTTAGGTTTGTTCGTCTTCTGCCATCCTTCAATGGTCAGAATATTGAGGCGTTGGTTACCTTCCATAACAATAGAGACGCTCGTTTGGTTATAGAGTCAGCCAAGGCAGCATAAGTTTCGTATATCGTCCATTGTCTTGTCATCATTGTTAAAAAAAGGCATGCCGTTGACGGTAAAATGGACTGAAGAATGCGACAAAACTTTTCGCAGGATATTGACAATCTTTTCAAATCCACCAATTTTGAGGTTACCAGATGCTTCTAAAAAGTTTCTTCTTCGTACAGATGCCAGTAATTACGGTATCGGAGCTTGTTTGCTTCAATGTCACGACAGTATACTTCATCCAACTCTGTATATATCACGAAAACTTAAGTTGCCTGAACAAAATATTCTACAGTGGACAAAGAGCTACTGGCACTGGTTTGGGCAATCACTAAACTTGAAAAGTTCTTGTTGCTCGCACCCTTCGTGATCCAAACGGATCAGAAGGCAGTGGCATCGTTACGTCGCTCTAATCACAAAAGCCCCAAACTTGCCAGATTTGCTATTCTGTTACAAGCTTAAGACTTTGTAATCGAAGCCATACCCGGACCTGAAAATATAATGGCTGATGTACTTTCGAGACACCTTACTGAAGTCGAATAATAATTGTCCACAATTTCAAAAAGTAATACTGAACAAGAATGACTTTGGAACGATGATGTATTTCAGCGATGAATATGATATGAACTTCCTACATACGAATGACACTTCGAATACTGTGCAGTGAATCAACCAATATATACATTCTCCAAAAGAAATTGGTTATAGCAAGAGACGTATTTCGATGGTTCGTTTTAACGTTTGGACTTTGGTTAGTGTCCATTCGTTCTACAACTCGTTACGATATAGTCGGGAAGAGTATCTGAATTCAGGCTGGACAATTACCGTTAAGCTACAGAAATTGAAATGACTAATTCAACGTTATGAAAGTTTACATCCATTCAGGAACGAAACATAGTCGAACATTATTAACTTTCTTCGCCAATGGAACTTCCCGTAAATTTGCAAAGAAAATAACGACGGCTGGATCTTCATGTCCAACATTATTAAGTTTCATATTTATTAAATTAATAAAGAATAAAATAAAGTTGAAGTGTGATAATAAAAAAATGAAAGGTATCAAAGAAAGAAAAGATGAAAACAAAATAATATCAGACAATTGAATACTCTAAATATTTTATTTATGAATGTGATGAGATATTATAAGAAATTAGTTAAGATGTTTACATAAAATGTATGAATATTCTTTTTCTTTTAGTAATTCATTAAGTTAATTAATTAGTAATTAATCGATACACATGTTTAATTTTAAACACACCTAGCTAAATTAATTTATACTTTATCTTTTCCTTCACTTTACTTGTCTTTACTTCTCAATTCTGTTATTATGATACTATCTTTCATTTTGTTTGATTAAATTCTAAATGGATTCATACCCTACACATATACTATGATTAATTAGTTTAATTTTAATTAGTTAGAATAATTTCATGACACAACACATGATTACTTAGTTAACACATACGTTAATTAATTAGACAATTATTATTATTTTTTTTTGACAATTGACATTTCTTTTAGTTAATATAATAATTTGGATATTACATGACTGATATATTATCGACATGACAGCGACACTGTTCTAGACAGAACATCGTTGGCCATATGTCGGGTTTTTGTTAAAGTTTTTGAGAGGTTTGATTAAGATAGTTCAAAAAAATCTATCTAATAGATTGTTTTCCCCGTCCGGCGGGGAATTGTTACGGTGTTTTTATTGATGTCGTCTGCTATAGTTGGCAGTGCGCAATTTTAGGTTAATAGAATTAATATAGATTGATGTGGATACTTCAGGGATTAGTGAACGCAAAGTACACGGTCAAATTATGACGTGTTAGCGTTGATAAGGTCACGCTTCGTAACTTAGATACCAGACCCTTTTTACGTTGTCCGTCAAGCCGTGAAGACGTGTCCTACATCCTTCCAATGTTAGGCTTGGTAATGGCCGTATTATTTAAAATGATATAAGAACGCAGGGTCGGTCCAGATTTATATTATAAGGGATGAAACTAGAAGGTTAGTGGATAACCTGAATGATGGAAGGAATGTTGATCAGTCGTTTGATATATATTCGTCAAAACTTATGCGCTCACTACCGGCTGTCTGAATCACAGCAGCGCGAGTATATAGCCATGATGGTTCTGTTGACAGTAATTCGTTAGGACACGGACTGATCATAACATGTATTCAAGTGAAATCAAAATTAATGTATTTTTACTATGAACAATGCTCATGATTCGTCACATATGTTTTCCGTAATAAATTGTATCTTATGGACTCAAAATACCTTGGCCTTCTCAAGTCGATATCATTGAATTGTTAATCAGTTCGACCCAGCATTCGTGTAATATACAATTGAGGCACGAAATTCAATTAATGAATGAGAACCAAGAAAACATTCAAGACATGGCCAGAAGTTATGAATAATCTTTATTAATACTAAGTTGGACGTTAATATGCAAGGACAAGCACAACAGCTTCAACAATAAGGGACTGAAAGATATGATAAATTCACTTGACAGCCTGGCCAAATACTTCAACAACGGCACAACCCAGTGGATATCAGCCCACTGCAACATTCCAGGCAACGAGGTGGCATACAAAATGGCTAAGGAAGGAGGAGCTCTACAACAAAATAATATAGGGACAACTCACGAAATAAGGAAAACAACTATAAAAGCCGCATTCAAGTCCCAGTAGGAAACAGCACACCCAGGCCTTTTAAAAATGATGCTTATCAGCAGTAATCTAGGCGAGACTTGGTCATCATTTTTCGCTTAAGCACTGGACACAACAGGTTGAGGTACCATCTATACCACAGGTGTAGATTTGGTTTAACAGATCTCTGCACTTGCGAAACCAGTCCCATGACAGCTGAACATCTGCTGCAATCCTGCCCAACATACAGCAGTGATCGAAGTAGCATATGACAACAACCTACTTTTCTACATGAAAAACTGTTTGGAGATATCAGGAACTTTGTGCTGACTGCTACCTTTATTAGAGTGATGAATGTAGAAGTCTGAGGGCGAACGAAGAAGAAGAAGAAATATAGTTAAAAAACAGTGCTATAGAAACATTTGAAAATCCTCTTACAACTTGACCCCATATCACGATGACATGAACTACAAAAGATATTCCTGCAAGATACAGATCTAGGCAACAGAAAACAGGAATGGATGAACAACAAATGGATTCAGAACATAAAAAATGCGCTCAGCTACCTGTCACGCAGCTGAACAGAGAAACAACAAATAGGCAAAAGTGGCGCCTACTAGTTCAGCGCTTATTGTTTGTGGTGCCTGTGACAAAACGGGGTGGCCCCTATCGATCTTTGTTTCACTCCGGTGTCGTACCGATAGGTTTTTGAGTTATTTTTAGTCCCTTCTGAGTAGAGTGGATGATGATAAGTACGTGAGAAAGGTGTGAGAAATAGATTTCACGGGTGAATAGCTTAAGGAGAAGATATGTCTCTGGAATGAGTAAGTTTCTCTAGTCCAGCCTATCTATACGACTATAATTTAGTATAAGACAACCTTGCCCTCCTCATATATAAATATAAGTTTATTACACACACAAACAGCTATGTGAAAACAAGACACACAAACGTGAAAAACTACGGTTAATTGGGTATGGGTCTGACCAACACACACTATTAAGTTTCTTTTGTTGTTTGTTATCATTTAAACTTGACAACATCAAACATCTAAAGAAAGATCAAAATAAAATCATATTTACATACATATGAAAATAATAGAATAAATGTGCCCTCCCCCTATGGATAAAAGAACCCCAAAAAATAATAACCCAAAGGTCAGAAGTTAGCACTATGTTACAGAATAGACAGTAAAGAAACAAGTTTCTACTAAATGCTATCCAGTAAAGTAAACAAGTTTAAGCAAAATCCCATGCTGGTAAAGGTCCTGTAACAAAGAAAAATATTCACTCTCTCTGTCATACAGTGGCCACTCAATCACGCTTACCTACTCTTGGTGATATCCCTTGGAAATACAATTATCCTGAATTTAAAATTGCCAGGTTTTATTTTCCAAATTGGCCCAAGTCCATCCTCTAACAAGTCAAAACTAACGAGGTGAACGCCGAATCTGGTGTCTTAATTTTTCCTGGATGAACAAAATGTCACCTCGAATAGTTAGTGTAGCAAACCGTGCTCTTGAGGTTCACAGTAAAAAAGGGGAGGAATATACTTCCAGTATTGGGAAACATCTGGTTGCAAACATGTTACAATTGATAAATGGTGGTAATCCTATCGGCTGACTCTATGGGAGAGTGCCAATTCTGAAACAGAGTAACTTTCTGGATAAATCCGCATGGATACGACTATCAGAAGTCGGGAGTATAAGTTATTTTGCATTCCCCAGTGGGAAAAAATATTGCTGGGTTTTGTACGTCCAGTTAAAATTTACAAGTTAAAATGTTTCTCATGTATCTTGGGCCAGTCCTTGCTCACAAATGAAATTGGTGACGCACAAGCCAAGAAAAGACAACATTAACCAATCCGTAAATGAAGAAAAAGACCGATGAAAAAACCACTGGACGCCCTTGATCAGGTCTGCAGAAATAAAAGAAACATTTATGGAAAAATGCTACTATTCTATATAGCTACACATATGGACACAGATGGGGACAAGACGATCTCTTATCTTTCACCCCCCCCTCCCCCGTCAGTCCTGATTAAAGTTAAAAGGCACAGGTGTTTTCCTTCACGCCTATCCTATCACGCGTCGCTTAGCGAGTGCAGGTTTGGTTGAGATATGCAGCTCTTCCCCTCCCGCTCCCGGTCAACGATCAGCGTACAATGTTAATCATTATTCAATTATCCATACGCGCACTTACATAAATATCGCCCGTCGTTAATTGCTATTAAATTGTCGGCGTATGTTAGTCATCGTATGGTATTAAATAATAGTCACTTATTACATTTAGCGAAAGGGTTCTAGAACTGCGTGCTTAGACTATCCAAAAATTATGAGTGACGACTGATAGCAGGTTTAAGAAAACACAGTTTATTAATCATCATGTTTCTCTGATCTATAGCCGATGTTATTTTTCACACTATTGTGCATAACAGAGAATCAGAAACATGAGTTCCCCAGATAAAGGTTTACGGTCGGCTTTTCTCTGGCGTTCGACCGCCATCAAAATACTTATATCCGTGTAACGGGTTCTCAAAGATTTTGCCCGCTTCTGAAGATCAAAGAGCTTGGGGTTCTTCTGCCTTCCCTCTGTGTACGAACTTCAAAGGGTCTTTGATTCTTCCCGTGCGGTCTGTCAGGTATCGTATGATTGACAGATAAGCTCGCGTGAGAAGACTCGGTAAACAAACCTGATACTCTACCTGTTGTGACTGGCAGGTCACGAAAGTTTGTAATCGCTTCGTTTGTTTATGTTCAAAGAAAAGAGGCGTGGATAAAAAATAAGTTTGTGTGAGTAAGACAGGCAGAAAAATGCATGGTTTTGCTAGAAAATCATAGAACGCTAACGGGATTACAAAGACTGTCAGATTACCGTAAGCTATATTTCTATTATACGTCACATCCGGCAGTATCGGTACATTTGTGGTACTGATTTTTATTATGTGCTGTCAATTATCGCACTTTTCTTTCTTTATTTCTTTCTTCGTTATTTGTCTGCTAAGTAGCAGATATTTGAGTATTGTTGAATCGCTTGACACTCCCTGTAGGTGAAAATAATCAAATTTGCTTGACGCTAGCCAATTTGCTGAGATAATTACTCGCAGTCACAAGGGAGTGGCACAGCTTGGCTAAGATTAGCCCAAGATCTCGTGTACGCGACGGAAACCTATGACATAAGCGCTTCTTGTCCTACTTGTTATGACAATAGTACTATCCGATAAAGTAATGATGGTTACATTTTGAACACGCTGTTGTATGAGTTTACCGATCTGTCTGTAAGTTTGTACACAAGGGTATCGGATATCTTATTACCATATATGGGAGAGTTGACCTTTGCCTTACGTTCAAAATTATCCGATGTCGGAATATTTTGAAATTACCCCATAACCCGCCTATTTGAATATTATTGGAGTTTTTTTTCTTATAGCTCATTACAAACGAAGGCGTGGGAAGGTAGGGAATATAATCTGATCATTTTCTCAAGCTATTTCACTTGAGAAATCGCTCGCCAAGACACCAGAGTGCTACAGTGAAGAATTAGAATTCAGAATTCCTTCTTAATATACCGGAAACTTTTTATTGGAGTATTTATCAGGACTTACAATATAGCCCAGGAAATCTCTAACATTTTAAATAAGGAAACCGGGACTGAGGAAACTGAAGGACCACACACGAAGTCAGAGAGGGGACTTATTAAATTAACGACACCCCAGACGCGTGTAAGAGGCCGATTCAAGTCTCTTTTATTCATCTGAGCAAAAATGTATGTGAGCCTGGATTGGCGTACGTTGTGATTTACATTTCATTTCATATCTTATTACTAACATGTTAACTAACATATATATGTATATATTACCATGTGAATTTTAATATGTGAAACTCGCTTGTGGATGTAAAAGTCATTTGAGGCTGGCAACCTCAGCGTATAGAATGATGATTCATGAACCACCACTGCACGGGCTGTTGATTGCTTTATTGATAGTTTCGTAAAGAGAACTAAAAGCACAAAGTATTTCCAGGTTCCTTATGGACCAGAGAAGGAAAGATTAAAGAAATGATGTACATTCTAAGTATAATATTTACAATTTCAAAGCGGTGTAAAGGTTCATATAAACATTGTCACTTTAAAATTAATGTAAGTTTTCAAGCTTAAACCAGTGTAAATGTCTATGTGAAAATATTCAATTTAAAGTAATGGAAGTTTCAAACTTTTCAATCAGTGTAAAACATAAATGAAAACATATTCCATTTATATTGTGAACACTTTTCAATCAGTGGAGATGTATATGTAAACAGACTCTATCTGTATTATTAACCTTTTCATTTAAATATAAAGTAACTATGAAAGCTATTCTATTTAAATGTAAAGAAAGTTTTATCCAGAGGGATTACATTTAATTCTCATCGAGGGTAAAGTCTGAGTAATTGGGATGGTGGTATGGGAAGATAGGAACCCATAACTATGGGGTGGAAAACCTCATACTCAGAAGGGCGTTTCGTTCTATTTTTTTACCACAGTTATTGGTGGTACCAGCAGAAAGTACCATCTCTGGAACAAGAAGGGAATCGTGGCTTAAGCTTTAAGACGAAGGACCCACGTAGTAGACTCTCCTTGACGTTTCTGGGAAACAAGCTACCTCCGACAACCTTGATCAGGGACTAGCGTGAGCAGAGTGAAAAGAATCAACCCATAAGAAGGAGCAGCACCGTCATTGGCAGCTAAGATCAAATCTATGCTGCAACTAGAACTTCTTGTAATATCTCACATTCCCTAAAGACTGTGATGATAACTTTTCTTGATCGATAACTATTCAAATTATTTTCCAACTGTTAAAACCTAAAGAGATTATTAAATTTTGTTATTTGTAATGTTACAAATTTAACTTCGATTTAATCATTTTAAAGTTGCTGCGTGTTTGTCGCAGTCAAATTTAATACACACACTCTAAACAGAGCTATACTAGAATAATAGAATTCCACTGAGTAAATCAGGGGTGGGGCTTAAACGAGCTGAAAGTAATAAGTGCTTAAATCCTTCACAAAAGCGTCGGCAGAATTACAGAGTTAACATACTCAGCCAAAGCAGTATTGTTCTCACTTATTCTGAATATCTTGTGAAGACTCCCTGTCATCACCCTTCTATCTACATCTCTGCCGAGAGTAATCATGTGCGATGGTAGATACCTTTGAAGCCCACTTTAGATACTCTTGAGTTTTGGCCATTGTTGGACCACTACTGCAAAGCAGGGGAGGCAATACCGTCACAGTGCCTCAGTGATAAAGTGTTATGGGACACGTTAGTCAGTCAATTAATTGACGTAATAAAATAACTGAAAATATCATTTTCCTTTTACAAACAACCATACCAAGATATTATGCTAATGCATAAACATTTATAACACATGGTGATGCCTAGATGGCAGGGAGGATAGTGTGATTCGCTTGCATAGCTAGGCGGGGTTGTTGCACGGAAGGTCCTGGGTTCGAGTTCTGGGTAAGCCACTCACGTCTGTTGTCTAGTTTTCTACTTCTTTATTTCTTACGAGTGCCTGAAAACATACCTTTATGTTTGTCTAATATTTATTTACTATTATGCTAATGCCACCAATTCCTGTTTGTGTATATAAAAAAAAAGGTAAAGGAACCCGTTACACGCCCATTGAGGCATATTGGGAATATGGTGTTAGGCCCATATTATCTTGACCGTCGGCACACGAGGGGTGATGTGGTCGGCATCACGCCGGCCGCCTTAACCTTCCCAGAGTAGCTCTGGTACCCATTTGGGGCTGGGTCGACCCAGGAGCCGTTTGTGGCCTAAAAATTTTTCCGCCTCATCTGGGGATCGAACCATAAACCACAGCGCTAGGAAGCCAGTGTGTTTGTGTATATATCTGGAAATAAAATTCCTTGAAATGTGTTTACTATAACAGTAAATTACTTCCAAAATATGGCAGGGAAAGTGAAGGTCTAGTGGTGTTCTTATAAAACATATTACTTATCACAAATAAAATTCAATTTAATATCAGACAGGACCTCAGGCTTTTACTCCCCTCCCCCTTTTTACACACACTCAATTTGGCAATATTGATTTATTCTATTCACAATGATTGGACAGGAGATATGATGCCACTTTGGCATATCAGAAATTCGACATATTACTTGGACATTACAGTACTATAAATCAATTTAATATTTTTTTAAACTTCCTGAATTATGTAAATACACAACAGTAACACAGAAAGGCAAAGTATTTCTAGGTTTGGCATATAGATGGCTAAAAAAAAAACACACACACACAAACAACAGGCAAACCTGTTGTCTCTGTTAACTTTTTAATTCATGCCTAATTAACCCATTCATAACCTCAGCTACATCTATTTCTTGCATGCTCTACGACCTCGATTAAATAGTACGTAAAAGAAAAATATGCAAACACAAAACAAAAAATTGCTGTTTTCAGAAATCTTCAAGTCATGGCGATACATGAGCTGAGAAGAGCTGATAATGGCAGATGTTTATTCTACAGTACATGTCTTATATTACGGGCAATGTCAACAGGGTTGTGGAGTCGGCTAACAAAGTTTCCGAATTCCTAAAATTTAAGAAGTCCGACTCCCGACTCCGATTGTAGTTTGTTCACTAGTAATATGGCATACAAGTATGCACGTATAAAGTTATATATGTGTGAATAAATGACTTACGTGGCTTTCGAATATTACATTATTAACTATTCATTCATTCATACAGTGAGACAAAATGAAAACTCAAAAAAGTATAGTTTTTAATGTGAACATTTTTATCTAAATTGAATTGGTTCTTTAAAAAAAAGGATCGTTTCTAGTAGATCCGGCTTCATTGCTGCTCACAAATCTGATTTGATTATTTTGAGGGCAGAGAACAAACGTTCCACAATGACTTGAGTGGGTGGTAACGCTATGACAGTCACAGAAGTATCTTGAATGATCATGGGATGTGTGGCACAACTAGATATAATGATAGAACGGTATTTGCAGAACTCTTGCCTCTTTTAAGTTATACAGCAGAAGACTTTTGTTTGTTTGTGTTTTTAACTTATTGTTTCAGAAACGTCACAGGGTACTTTTTACTTCCGTTGCTTAAATGTACCAAGTTTATAATATACAACTACTTTGAAATCTCTTCTTCTTCTTCTTCTTTGATCCTTAGCCGCCGACCGTCAAAGCAGTCAGTGGCCATCACGCCCAGTGACGTCTTGTAGGGCAACAACAAATTGATTCCACTTTGCTCGGTCGGCGGCCATCCTTCGTACAGTGCCCCAACTCTGGTTCATTCTTTGCATCTCAGCCTCCACAGTCCTCCGCCAGGTTGTTTTTGATCGGCCTCTCTTTCGTTTTCCTTCAGGGGTCCAAAGCATAGCTGTTCTTGTGATGGCATCGGGGTCTCTTTTGAGGACATGGCCAACCCAGCTCCAGCGTCTACCAACTATGATGGTGTGCATGTCCTCTTGCTTGCTCCGAGTAAGCAGATCTTGATTGGTGATGGTATTCGGCCAAAAGATTCGGTGAATTTTTCTTAGGCATGTTGTGTGAAAAGAGGACAATTTCGACATTTCCTTCTCTGTAACTCTCCAGCATTCCGCACCATAGAGAAGCACAGAAAGCACACAGCCCTGATATAATCTTAATTTTGTCCTTGTGCTGTATTGAGAGGACTTCCAGATGTTGTTTAGGCTAAAAAAAGGCTGTTCTTGCCTTATTCATTCTGATGTTGATGTCTTTGCCTGCCCCGCCGTCTGGTGTTACTATGCATCCTAGGTATGTGAAGGTGTCTGTCTGTACCAGTTGCTGATTCCTTACTGATATGGGCTCAGGGTTGCTCACATTGAGCGTCATGACCTCTGACTTCTTTAAATTGATGTTCAAGCCCACCTGCTGGCTAAGCTTATTAAGTCTATCCGTTTTTTCCTGGATGTGTTGATGTGAATGTGCTAGTAGTGCAATGTCATCTGCATATTCACCATGCATATTCACCATATCTGTAGTGGGTTTGATGGTATTGTATGATAGTGATATTACTAAATGTAATGTATGAGGCCAGCTGTGAAGGCTCCTGAGATAAAATGTAGTTGTGAATTGTCAGAAGGCCTTTCTTGCTACCACTACGACCTCACACTCAATTTTTTTTTCTTAATGAATGTAGCTATGTAAAATGTCTAGGGTAATG
>JAMPIV010005691.1:725000-880384 GCA_024509875.1 Oreohelix idahoensis | reverse complement strand
GCAGAAGAGAAATAAAGTGTAGGCATATATATTTTCTAGGAAGCATTCAGTGGGAAAGCAGACTAAAAAAATTAAATTTCTAGCTTATAACGGCAATTGTAGCTATTTATAAATTTAATTTAACTGCTAATACTCAGTCGAGTGTATTTTTCTAAACTAACGTATAAACTCTAGAATCCAGCCTCATGAATGGTGACGGAATACGCACGTGTTCTTAATTATGAGGATTGCTGATTTTTAAATATAACTTACGTCACGGGAAGTTTAAATGATAAGCAAAGCTCTCTGCTTGCAAGTTTAAATGTAAGTTTTAACCAGTACAGATTCTGTTTATTATATTATATGTGTTATTTTTCCTCCACACAGTGAAAGTTTTGGGTGACCCTAACTTTACCAGCACCTAGTAGTAGTTTCCATACTTGTGAAGAAATAGACAGTCCTTATTTTGAACCACGTGGGTTTTCTCAAGTAACACTGATCTGACGGTGCAAGTTAGACAGAAATACTAATATCCCTATAACGGGTTTTCAAAGACTGTAATGATAAATACTGGACCTTGGAGCCAGCACTTAATTTCTTCTAGAAACTCTATATAATTTGCTGCCTGGTGGCGTGAATATTAACAATCATTTCCCGACTAGATTATATCTTGTTGACAAATCTGTGGTGTGACTAAAGTGAATCCTATACTGAGGGAAGGCACCGACCTGACATTCATCATTTTTTAGAAACCTAAGCTATTGACACTGTGCTCTGCTAACTCCCGCGCCTGGAATAATTGTTAGGTGACTTGATCAGACATTTGAACAAATTTGCATACCCAAGTAGTCGTTCCCGGAGACTCCAAGTTAAATACGTCTTTTGGAACTGGGGACTTCTTGGCAGAAGACTGCATTTTTTTGAGTCTGTGTGAAAATCTAAAATCAATGTGTTCCAAGAGGCAGCAAGCAAAGTCGTGAGTACAAGTGTGAAAAGCCATGGCGGAATGAATGAGTGTACGCTGGTTTGAGTGATATTTTTCACTATTTTATCTTTGACACCCTGTTGCTGTCCTAATTTTTTTTTCCAATCTGCATAATTTGTTGCTAAGGCTAGAGTTCTTGTGTTTTTTTGTCTTAGGTTAAATCAGATTTTTTTCAAACTCTGTGCATATAATTACGAGATAAAACAAAGAAAAACTCTTATGATGTTTATTAACCTTAAAAATCAAATCACAAACAAATATCAAGTGTTACATAAAATTATCATAAGTACAGAAAATACAATTAACAAGGTGAGGGGGGGGGGGTGAAGAAGATTGGTATCGACTAAGCCCTTCCCGCTTGTATTAGACAAAGATAAACCCAGTCCAAAGATAGATAATTATCAGGAACATAGGTAATGTAACCCACCAGTGAATTTAATTACTCTGAAAGAGGTGTTACTATATTAGGTATGGGTGGTAGAAAAAAATCCTGTTATTCCCAATTGTTCTTCCCTTTTCTAAGAAATTGAAAAGGAGGGGGGTAAACAGAGTTAACAAAATATCCCACTTAAAGGAACAATGCAGGGTATACAGAAAATGTATTATCCGGTAGGCAAGTTAACAAAATGGTTTTCAAAAAGATTAAATCTCTTGTCATTCATGCACGCGCGTGAGGATCTACACTCATATATTCACACACACTTACCGATTGCAGCATCAGACAATCCATAGAATTATATAAACAGAAATTACACTCTTGACATGTGAAACTGTCTAGTACTTCGATGTCCCGCCCCAGATGTAGCGAGGTTTGCTGATAGCTAATATTCCCACTTATCGCCGGACTTGAAGCCTAAGAGTTCTTGTGTTTTATTGTATAAAAAAAGGAGTCTATGGGATGGCACTGACACAGTTCGACACAGGGGTGAAAATGAAGTGGTGGTAAATTTCCTTCAATGCGTGATGATAGCAACTGTCCGGTAAAGTTTTTAATCCAGTGAGGAAAAACTAGGCTCAGTCACAGTCAGGTAAATCGGTACTCTCTCACAGTAGAGCAGTAAATAAAATATCGCTACTGGCACTGTTCATCTTCCAGTTTATCTTACAGATTGTAATTTAAATTTGATGTTTTTTAAAATGTTCTTGGGTAGGCTTTCTTTCATGTAATTATGATAGCTAGGTCGCGTCGGACCGCCACAAGATTAAATTTTAAAAATGTTTCATCAATATGTCTGGAAGTTTAAGAACCGAGTCTGAAACTCTCTGTATGATTTCTTTATGCTGGGATTGCAAAGTTTAAGCATTTATTATTTTTGAAAATTCAGATGGAAATTAACTTTAGCAGAGTTTAAACTACTATAGCTAGTGAATCTTAAATCTCTGGCGACAGAAACAGACTCCCATGTAGCCACCATGATAACATGGCTTTCTACGTGGTCTGTATATATCTAGCTGAAATGCAAGATGAGTGGGACATGAGAAAATTGACACCTTTTTAGATCTCAGGAGACTTTTGGGGATCTGACCGCCAGACTAAAGAGAGAAGCCGCCACTGGTCTGACGTATCTCCGCTCGCTCCTTGCGCGTCGGCTTTCCCGTTCGCTCCCACTGCGATCGATTTCGTGTTTAACACCGAGATGCGAAATACCGGCAGGAAACTTGCGTCGCTCGTTTCAGGGACCACTACTGCCTTTGATAGCGCCGATAGTCTTTCCTGAGATCCCTCAGTCTGTTATATCGTGTGCCGCTACTTTCTGTTTGATTCTGGCACCGCCCCCACTGGGCCAAGTTAATGAAAATACTGCATATGATTGCTCAAGAGATGTCCATGGGCGTGATTTAATCTCTCCTTAAATCAATGCGATGACCAGAATGAACGGTAGATAAACTGTCCACATATTAATCAGCAAACGTGTTGACCATCTGTGTGGAACGGTTGCATAGCTAATGAGTCCAGGTGAAAAAATCTTGTTTGACGAAAAGTTACCACAATATTCGGGGGCACTGATGTTATACGAAGGGGTCGTTACGAAGGGTGGTACTATATTATCCAACACTTCAGGGGTACCGATGTTATGAGAGGGTTCTTACCATCATCTAACAAATTCAGGGACGGATGAGTTGTCTGTCACAATCCCTTGCTCTTTGTTTCCCATGCTTGTCGTGGTAGCCGATCTTCTCCCATTCTGCAGACATGGCCAAACCATCTTAGTTGGGACTGTTCTACTTGGGTCTGCAGGGGGTGGGATTTTAGGCCTTGGCGTATCGTCTGGTTGCGGACCATGTCTCTTCTTGTTACTTCAACCCCCTTCCTCGGATACCTCATTTCTGAGGTTTGGATCTGGCTTTTATGGGTTGTAGTCACTGCCCATGACTCGCATCCATATGTCAAGACTGGGACATAGGTGGGGTGGTATACAGCCATCTTCGTTTTCTTACCAACCTCTCTCTTGCTGAGGAATCCTTGATTTATGGCCTGAAAAAGTCTCCCAGCTGCTGCTTTTCGAGTGGCCAACTCTTCTTTGATGCCTCCCTTTCGGTCTATAATAGCTCCAAGTTATTTAAAGTGGTCGACCTGCTCCAGGACCTGTTCTCCCAGCTTAATCCTGGCTATTACGGAAACAAATCCTGGCAATTACGGAAACAAAGAAAAAGGGACAAGGAGTCATGGATCTCGATGGCAACACGCTGCTATACAGTGGTGTACCCACAATTCCCAGAACCTCGATTTTATATTCCCTCATTTCTGCGGCTACTTGTGCCACTTTCCCTTGTTCGTTTAATGTCCGAACATTCAGGTGCCAAATCTGGAATTTCTCCTAGAAGAAAGAAGGTTAGTCAGTAACACAGAAGGTAGGTAGGTAGGTAGGTAGATAGATAGATAGATAGATAGATAGATAGATAGATAGATAGATAGATAGATAGATAGATAGATAGATAGATAGATAGATAGATAGATAGATAGATAGATAGATAGATAGATAGATAGATAGATAGACAGACAGACAGATATATGCATCGCAATCCTATTCAATTTTCAAATCCGTTTTGTCTTTACTTTAATTAAAGTGGGAAAAATGATGTTTTCTGTCTCAAAACTCACGCTCTAACTCACATCTGTTTTCTTAAGCGTACTATAGCCGATACAATAAAATTATCAAATTACAGAATGATGTTTTTCGCGATTTTTCTAGATGTACTAAGAAAATAAATGTTTGTGCTTGTTTCCACTGTTAAAGGAAATCAGTGAACTAGCTAGAACATTCCGTCTACCATGCTCAGAAGAGTTCCAATCCCGCGAACATGAACGAACTCACGATGAATGAATGTTTAATAACTTATCCCACAAAGTGACAGAAGTGTCGGTATGTCTTTATAGATTTTAAAAAAGTGTAGGCTTGAGTAAATTATAGAACCGCTTTATCGGTGTTTTGTCGTCTGAGTGAAGCAGTCATAACAGGGATTGTTGTGGAACTTTCTAGTGAAGACAATCCGCGTGCGATATTAGTACTATTACTTCACTTATTATCCTTATTATTATTGGTTATAAATTAAGATAAAATCTCCGTAAGTGACAGAGTCTAATTGTTCTACTGTTGGTCTTCCTTTTTTCCGCTTATCAAGTTTACTGCCTAAATAATTGAAACTTTCAACTTTCTGTAGTTTTTCCCCGTTCAAGATGATATCAAAGGTCTCGTTAGAAAAGTTCATAGCTTTAGTTTTAGAGGCATTTATTTGGAGACCAATTTTAACCGAGAGATGACACAAATTATTTATTGCTTCTTGGGATTGTCTTGGTGTTGAACTTAAGAATGCTACATCATCTGCGAAATCCAGGTCCCCCAGGAATTTTCCATTTGTCCATTTTATACCCAATTGTTCATTGTGGGTATAGTTTCTCATAACCCAATCAATAGCTATTCCAAAAAGTAGTGGTGACATAATACAGCCTTGTTTCACCCCTGTATTAACACGAAGATAAACAGATGAATTATAAACGAGAAGCAGTGTAAGCAGAAATCAATATTTACAGTTGTCTATTTTCTTATCTTCATCTCGTGAAAGGAAAGTTGTTGCAATTGATGCTGCTTTTTTTGTTGTTAATGGTATTATATCTATTACAAGCAAGTAAAACTTCAAGAAAACGGGAAAGAAGTATGGTGTGCGATTTTTGCTACGTGTACTGAGTATGGTTCCAGTTCTCATGAGTCAGATTCTTCTTTTTCATTCCCTTCCATCTTTAAATTTCTACCGAGGAAATAAATAAATAAGTTAAGACTGTAAGTTGCTATAATTCTTTAGTTTTATTATATACAAAGCTCTACTATTTACTGCATGTATAACCAACATTAAATACCTTGGAGCTGTCATAGACAAGAAGGAAGGCATCAAAGAAGAGGTGGATTAATGAAGAGCAGAAGCTGGGAGACTTTTTTCAGGCCGTAGATTGAGGATTCCTCAGTAAAATAGAAATTGACAAGAAACCAAAGATGGCTGTACACTACTACACCTATGTACCACTCTTGATTTATGGATGCGAGTCATGGGCAATGATTACAACCAACAAAATCCAGCTCCAAACCTCAGAAATGAGGTATCTGAGAAAGGTGGTTAAGGTAACAAGAAAAGACACGGTCAGCAAACAAACGATACGTCATGGCCTCAAAACCCAGCCCCTGCAGACCCGAGTGGAGCAGTCCCAAAAACAAAGGTTAGACAATGTCTGTAGAATGGGAGAAGATCAGCTACCACGACAAATATGGAAAACCAAGAGCCAGGGATCCAGACCTCCGGGACGACCCAGAGTTCGCTGGGAGGACAACATTAGACAATCTCTGAAGGACCGAGGACTAGGTTGGAACCAGGCCAGAAGGAAGACGGCCGATAGGATAGTATGATGCTCACTCCGACAAATCTCTACACCCCATGGTAGAAGAGGAGCAATTAATTATAATCAATATACAATTAATATAGTGCTGGTGTAATAACACGCTGATTAATCAACACTTCTTACCCCGAATAATGATGAAAAGATCGATTTGACTACAAAGTTCCACTTTTTCCTCTGTTATCATTGTAAACATAAACATAAAAGAACAACATAAAGTTAGCATTAAGCATTATGGGGAATGGAAAATAGTCACACTTACCAGCACTGAATGTATTTATATTATAAGAGATGCAAACTATTTACGCTTACTTTGCCAGAAATGACAAATATTCACACTTATTGACAATGAATATATTTACCTGAGAGATAATGGACATATATGTTTAAAAAATGTAAAAATACATTGATATATGAGTTTTGAAGGGAAAAAAACAAGTTTCAGGTACCACTTTTAGGAATGACTGAAGGGAACAGATATATAAGACGAGAAAGAGAGAACATATTGTACAGTCTGACATATGGCATGGAAAGAATCAACGATAGAGTTGAAAAACATTAATAAACAGGCGGATATGTGAGACATAATCACCAGGCATGCTACTTGAAGAAGAAGAATAAGAAGACGAAGAAGAAGAAGGTGAATCGATGATATAATAGTTGAGGTTTTAAAAATATTAAAACAAGAGATGTGGAGGTGTGGAATGTCCTCTTTCATCAGAATTGTGCAGCTCGAGCAAATATTAATGCGCCTGTACTACTACGCAGACCGACCACTTCACACATTAGTGAGAAAACGCCTCGATCCCCAGAGCAGTAGATACAAGAATACGCGACTGCACCCGTCGAAATAAAAATGCTCACGTCAATCAAAGATGTAGAGAAGAAAAAAAAATACTATTAAAAGCTCTTTCACTTTCCAGTGTCAACAGTCTGGTAGAATTTTAACAGGTCAGGCGCGTGCTGAGAGTTACCTGTGCAACATCAGCCTTTTGTGTCATATTACATCGTGTCTGTCGGGAATTTAAGTGTGAACAGGTCGTCGTTTATACTCTTCCATTCCCCCTTCCCCCTCCCAAACAAGATTTCTCACATTGGAATTACCGCTTCTGCTAGATCTTTCTAAACTGAACTATATAGCCATTTACCGTAAAATCTCGCGTATAATACGCACTCGTGTATAATACGCATGCTTGATTTAGCCCAAAAATTTCTGGTAAAATGGACATTCGTGTATAATACGCACCATAATTTTTCAAGATTTTAGTTTATGAAACATTTGTTAAAAAACTGAAAGAAGATGGAAGATGCTGCGCGATAGTAGTTCTTCGACGAACTGAAAGACCATGTCGCTTCATAAAACGAACTGCCCATCCATATGACGCTTTAAATGCTGTTGTGCCTGTACGAGATTTTTTAAGTTCCAGAGCTTTAAGTCGGATTTCAATGCACGAAACACCGATGCCTTGTTACCTTCTATCCACTACCCACTCCAATAATGTTTTTTTCTAGGTCTGGCAGAACTGGTGGTGACCCACGATTCGCCTTTTTCTTACTAGGCAACACTTGCAGCGCCTCTTTGTTTTTTCGCCATAATCGAATGTTGCACTCGTTAATGTAAAAATGTCGACTTGCTGCCCGATTGCCGTTAGATTCTGCATATTTTACCACTAAGAGCTTTTCTGCTGCAGTACAACATTTTCTCGATTTCATTTTTAGGGCTCAAAATAATCAAATGACAAACTTCACAACCAAGCTTAATATCAAAACAGATTGAAGACCAAGAGTGCGAAATGCGTTTTGCAACAATGTCTGGCACATAAGAAAACACATGGCACATTCAATTTTGCGCCATTTTCACTGTCAAATTGTGACAAAAACTTGACAGACTTTCCAATGTAGGTTACTTTCGATATCGAAAATTACGTATTTTTTAATACTCGCGTATAATAACGCACCCGAGTTTTAGCGGGCTAAAATGAGTAAAAATTGTGCGTATTATACGCGAGATTTTACGGTATATATATATATATATATATATATATATATATATATATATATATATATATATATATATATATATATATATATATATATATATATATATATATATATATATATATAATGTGTGTGTGTGTGTATAACGTACATCGCACAAGTGCCATTGGAGCACAAGCTGAAAGAACACAATTGCGTTCCATAAAACACACATTAAAGAAAAGAAAACACATTGAAGAAAAGAAAACACATTGAAGAAAAGAAAACACATTGAAGAAAAGAAAACACATTGAAGAAAAGAAAACACACTGAAGAAAAGAAAACACATTGAAGAAACCTTGTTCTGGAATACCCAAAGTAAAGGATGTAGAAGGTGATAAAAAATCACGCGTGATCAAGAGAGCTGGAGACAGACATAACAGGGAAAGAGAAAACATGGAAAACCCTTAAACGGATGGCACAGGTCAAGCAGACGACATGAATTTACCAAAGGATTATGTTCCTTGGGGATCTGAAAGGTAATGATGTTGACAGAATTATGTAAATATATATATACTTGTATACTTGATCCTTAGCCGCCGACTGTCAAAGCAGTCAGTGGCCATCACGCCTGATGGCGTCTTTTAGGGCAGCAACAAACTGCTTCCACTTTGTTCTGTTGGCAGCAATCCTTCGTACAGTTCCCCAGCTCTGGCTCATTCATTGTATCTCAGCTTCCACAATTTTTCCGCCAGGTTGTTTTTGGTCGGCCTCTCTTTCGCTTTCTTTCGGGGGTCCATAATAACATAGCTGTTCTTGTGATAGCTACGGGGACTCTTCTGAGGACGTGGACATCCCAACTCCAGCGTCTGCCAGCTGTGATGGTGTGCATGTCCTCTTGGTTACTCCGATATATACTGAAGCACATTAAAAACGCACCACCTGTATAATCCAGGAACAGAGTGTGAAATGTAAATATAAGTGTTTACAAGTTTACATATTTGGAATCTTTATTCATTTTCCTGTGAATCTATGCTGGTCATTAATTTGTACATTTGATTGTTATGAAATTAATTGCATTCTGTGCAGGAAGGGAGAAAACCAAAAATACAAAAAAAAATGCACGTGCGTTATCCTGCTGGAGAAGCTGCAAGTCTGGATAAATTGTGAACGCAGCAGCAACCAGTGCATCCAGAACCTCATCTCGATATGTCACAGCATTAACATTTCCACGGAGGACGTGAAGAGGCAAGCGATGGTGAAAACTGAATCATCCCCAAATGTGAATATTGCCACCTCCAAATCGGTTGACACAGCAATCTGCAAAGCGCTCTCCACACCGTCGCCAAATCCGCATACGTCCATCAGCAAAGGATATGTTGAATCTGCTCTCGTCTGTGAATAGGACAGCATTCCACTGCAGTCTAGTCCATCTGACATGTTGCTCTGCCCATTGCAGGCGCTGCTGACGATGTCTGTGAGTCAAGTTTGGCCCAACATAAGGTCGTCTTGCAGTAAGGCCTGTATCTCTGAGTCGTCGTATGACTGTCATTCAAGAGACTTGCCCATGTCTACCCACTATTGCTCCTGCTGTTTGACTTGCCGGGAGAGTACGATTCCTTAGGTAACTCAGCACAATATGACGATCTTGCGCAGGGGTAGTAACTCGTGGTTGGCCACTCCGAAGTCTATCCCGGGCACTGCCAGTGGTTCCGTAACGTTCATTGAGACGTACAATAGTGCTGTGGTGGCAATTCATCCTTCTGGCAATGGCCAGCGAGCTCATTCCGGTCTCCAACATACCAATGGCTCGTTGGCGGTCGTTTTCAGATAGTCGTGGCATTTCAAGCACATGTACTGGGTGTTTTTTTCTCAACGGCCTTTTTATACCGAGTATACTGCCACAACGCGTACACATTTTCAGGGTCATAGCTGTTGGGAATCGTGTTGCACGTGTAACTTTCATCGTTTTCATGTAGTCTGTACACAAACCCGTGGGTTGAATAATGCACTTTCCATTCCAGCAGCCATTCGCTCTCTACCTCTTGGCAAACACGGAGAAAATCCATTCCCACACTTTTTTTTCCAGCTTCACGGCATCAGTATATATAATAGTGGTGCGTTTTTAATGTGCTTCAGTATATATATATATATATATATATATATATATATATATATATATATATATATATATATATATATATATATATATATATATATATATATATATATATGTGTGTGTGTGTGTGAGTGTATGTCTTTGTTTGTGTGTGTGTGCGAGTGTGAAAACATATTTGTGTATCTAGTTTGAATGCATGTATAACCTTTGTATGTTTACTTTCATGGATGTATGTGTAAGACTTGCGTGTTCACATACGTTTGTGTATCTGTTTCATACTTTGCATGTGAACGTAAGAGATAATTAAATACCATCATCTGCACAAATTTCTCTATGTATACGTGTGTCTGCGCGTTCGTGTTTGTAATGTGTGGGTGTATGTGAAACGTATTCGTATGTTTAAAATGTATCGGCACAGCAAGAAAAGAGTAACTACGGATTGAAATTTTGAAATAAATCTTACATTTGACTCCACTAGAAATTTGTTCCTGATAAATTTTAGATAAGAAATTTGTGAGTGACGGGTATACAAATTTATACGTTATCTTATAATCATCACGGTTCTGAGGAGACATGCCCCCCCCTCCTCCCCCTCTTACTCTCCTCTCTCTCTCTCTCTCTCTCTCTCTCTCTCTCTCTCTCTCTCTCTCTCTCTCACTACGTTTCTACTTAACCCCCGCTGTGTGCTTCCACTAGAACACGACAGCAGGTGAAAGACTTCCCTGGGAGCTAATTAAAATGGACAACCTAGACTCGTAATGGAAGGGAACGCTTCTGCCTTCGACATTTCCTTTGGATTCTCGTGTCTTTGCATTTTATTTTTTATTTTTTGTTGTTGTTGATGTGACGGGCTCATGAGCAAACTTGGCGTTGTCAATCAGCAATAAACGATCTACATGGACGATGAGGGAGCGAACCACGGACCGCAGCCCTAGAAATAGTGGGTTTCACTCTACATCTCTGGGCCAAAAATAATCAGCGGCACTCATTTTTTTTTTTACTAAAAAGATAAATGTAATCCCATTGCAGATACTGCCGTAGGGAGTGATGTGTTCTCGACTTCACCATATTAGGTCCGGCTTTAAGAAGGTCGCAGTGGCTAAGTTGCGCACGTTAAAAATCCCTCGGCAGTTGGAAGTCGTAAAGAGAAGAGCACACGGTCCTTGCAAAAATGTAAAAATTAGGAAACCTACCCACCACAAAGATATTTATAGACTGTGATTCCTGTATACACACACTGGGACTTTCGCCGGTGCTACGGAGTTCGTACATTGTGCTGAGATCCTCCTTGTGTGATCTGAGGGAGGAGATCGGAGCACTGATGGAGTTTTCCGTGTGAAAGGAAGATAGTCCTTCAAACCAAACAAAACCAAAGACGCAATTATTTGTATAAGGTTATGTGACCAGTTCATTTTCTCGCTGCCTTTTGCCTTCCCTAACTAACGATCAGATCCAGGTACCCATTTACAGCTGGGTGGACTGGTGCGTGATGCTATCAGGTTTCGATCTAGTAACCTGGTATTTGTGCGACGAGAGGAAAGCACCCTAACCAATGAGCCCATCGGGCGCTCTTTATTTCACTTCGTTTCAAAACAACATGTTTCTGCGTTATCATGTGTAAACAAGATGATAACGAAGATAATTTCAGTCCGCAGCTTACCAGCTATTAGCGGCCTCTCAATTACTGGAACTTTCTTGGGCCCAGAAGGTTGCCCTTGCAAATATATTCAACAAAAGATCTTGAATTTGATTTGAAAATTTGATCAATTCTTAGTGGAATCTAAAGAAAACCGCTAATGATAGGGCAATTTAGATTCATTGCCGAGAGAAGAAAAGAAAGAAAGAAAATGAGAGAAACTGAGAAAAATAACAGTCCATGAAAGGGAAATCTAGGCTCTTTGTTGAGACAAAGAAAGAAAGAAAATGAGAGAGAGAGACACACACACACAGAGAAAGACAGAGAGAGAGAGAGAGAGAGAGACAGAGACAGAGACAGAGACAGAGAGAAGGGGGAGTATGAAAGAGACAACGGATATACTGTTTCCCTTCTGAAAGACTATTAAATAAGTAAATAAATGCATAATTGGCTGAGGTCATTCTCATGACACTCACACAACTATGGTAAAGGACCCGTGGACGACCCAAACAGTTTTAAAGACGCAATCACTAATATAACTGTCCTATCAGCAAGTATAGACCAAATTAAGGCCGAAATACGTGTGTCAAGTAATGTGTAGTGGAAGACGAATAACACGGAATTAGCATGACATACTATTGCTACTTATTATATAAATTATACCGCAAGCATGTAAGGGTTTCTTTTTATCGAGACGATTAATATCACTATCGCAGCAGTGTCACGACTTCAGTTAGTGTCACTAATAATGGTGCGTTAATTTATTGCTTTTTCTGGATACAGTGTTATTACTTCCGGTGGTATTATCGAGACACCTGCAGGTGTTTGCTGCCGTGTTCCTTCTTTAATTGACATAATAACATCTAAAATCCGTAATCTAATTCTTTCGGTCTGTCTTCGCAGGTCTTCGACAACGCGTTTGATCACAACCACCATTGCTGCGAAGACCCGACATTGATTACGCTAAGTTACCGCAGTCAGCGACTCATAGCTTGACTGCTTGCGCCAGGACCAGCGAACCAGAGCTGGTCAAGACCGTGGAAACAGTCTGCAGCAGTGCAGTCTGGCTGAGCGAGCACAGATCGAAGAGGGAAGGCAAACCCGGTCCCCAAAAATGCCGTGCAGAAGTCGGATGTGTCGAGCGAAAGGTGCAGATATCACAGCTTAGGCGTAAACAGACACAACGCAACCACCGTCCTTTTCAGGGCGAACGAAGAAGAAGAAAAGGAGAAACCAATGACCTTCTTATATAAGAAAATGTAGAAGGTCAAATTCGACAAATCAAAATTTTTCTCCTCTTCATCCATAATGCTTTCTATACTGCTTAAAGAATGATAACAGTTTGTCGGGTTTAGTGCAAGTTTGTTGTATCGGCTTCTCAATTATAAGGGGTCGGTCTTCAGTATGTTTTTATCCATACGTGCTTCCATCTTTGCAAATCCATACCTGTTCCAACGTTTCAAATCTGCAGGTGTTGTCATTTTTGTTTTCAACGATGCAAGAAATGTTTTTCTTTACTTTCTTTTTATTTATTTTTTTTAAATCTCTTTTTCCAGGAAATAATCCTTCGGGGAATATATTTCCTGTGTTCCACAGTATTTTGTCATTTCAAACTCCATTCATCCATGGTATTCCAATACCATAATTCCCGCCGTAAGGTACTTCGGTCGGTCGGTCTGTCACACTTTGCACACCGTCATTTGCGCACTTTTTCTATTTTCGAGAGAGTGCATTAACTTTCGAGCACAGCTAAGGGGGTGAAACTGTGGTTGAAAGTTAGACAATAATTGTATTGCTTCCCCTTATATGTACTCTCGCGAAAATTACATAGTGTGACGGTGTGGATTAAATCAACAGACAATCACGATACTGTTCTGTCCAGTTTCATTCGGGAAACGGATTTAACTCATCATTTTTCTTAAAAATAACCTTAAAATGTAAGTTTTTTAAATGTTTCTTCAAGACAAAATTTTAATTTAAAGTATTGCAGACTTATTATTATGGATCAAAATGATAAGATGGCTAAAAGGAAGAGACGATCGCGCCATTCACAGCGAGCAAGCGAGACTATAGAAGAAGCAGCAAAGTAATACGTGTAACAGAAACAACACACTATAATTAAACACCTGCCAATTTTGGCGGGTTGTTGCGTGTGTGTGTGTGTGTGTGTGTGTGTGTTTGTGTGTGTGTGTGTGAGTGTGTGTGTGTGTGTGTGTGTGTGTGTGTGTGTGTGTGTGTGTGTGTGTGTGTGTGTGTGTGTGTGTGTGTGTGTGTGTGTGTGTGTGTGTGTGTGTGTGTGTGTGTGTGTGTGTGTGTGTGTGTGTGTGTGTGTGTGTGTGTGTGTGTGTGTGTGTGTGTGTGTGTGTGTGTTTTAACACATACAGGCCACTGATACAAACTAGATTTGCTGGTTTCTCACTGAATGTAATTAAACGTTAATGTTATTAGTCTGTTTACACCCACTGTTGCGAGTGTAGTGGTTTGGTCTATATCATCGCCACACAGGCTAATTCAATATATGTGTGCTGCTGACTTGTCACTGTGTCTGGAATGTTGACCTGGGTGTGTGTTGATATGTTCGCACACCACAGTACGTACATAAGGGTACATTCAGGAGTCAAAAAGGGTTGCAAACGACTAGAACAGTTCGATACTGTTTATTCCGTACAACACAGACACGATGACATAAATGACACACATTCGACAGCAAAACACGAATCATATAATTTCCACATTGCATTAAATATATATAATACGGCCTGTCCACATCCTGGCCTAAACAGTACTTCAATACTCAATAAAGCCTGCACCACACGGCAGCTATAATAATGTTCATATGGCCTAAACAGTACTTCAATACTCAATAAAGCCTGCATCACACGGCAGCTCTAATAATCTTCATATGGCCTAAACAGTACTCCAATACTCACTAAAGCCTGCATCACACGGCAGCTATAATAATCTTCATATGGCCTAAACAAATCTTCAATACTCAATAAAGCCTGCACCACACGGCAGCTATAATAATCTTCATATGGCCTAAACAGTACTTCATTACTCCATAAAGCCTGCAACACACGGCAGCTATAATAATCTTCATATGGCCTAAACAGTACTTCATTACTCCATAAAGCCTGCAACACACGGCAGCTATAATAATCTTCATATGGCCTAAACAGTACTGCATTACTCAATAAAGCCTGCAACACACGGCAGCTATAATAATCTTAGTCCCACCAAAAAACCCCGTCACGAGATTCGGTTGTCTTGAACACCGTTCTCGATAACACATGCAGACTAGCGAGCTATTCACATAACTCAAAACAGTACAGAATAAATACATTAAACAGCGTTCACACGCTTATCTGTACTCTGTCACCCGAAAAATAGGAAAAGATAATTCTATCCTAAAGTCAGACAAGTATCCGCTTAATCAAGCGTTGCAACTCGAAATTTAATATGTTCAAAACACCATTCTAAAGATTACTTCCCCTTCCATAAATTCCACTTGCAACAGTTACCACCCGCTCCGGGAAAAAAAAATGATTCTATCATTTTTTTTTGAAAAAATTAACTCCCAAAAACGAAAAATTTAGAAGACAATTAAGCTCTAACATATGCCTACAAAAATATCTTATTTTAAATCAAAATTAGATATTTACAAGAAATATCAGCATTAAAGTGTAAAGTAGCAATTAAAGCATACAGCATAACCAGCTAAGTATAAAAAGTAATTAGCTAAATATACAAATATGATCAGTTTCAGTTCCAAAATTAAGTTACGTATATTTAGTACAAACCAAACCGAAAACAACCAATCGAAAGAGAAAACACAAGATCAATCAAAAGAAGAATGATCTGTAAAAAAGGAAAGTAAGAACTCAACAATACCATATACTCATAACTAAGTTGGACAATTACATGTAAAATAAATACAACTGTCAAAAGTAGATATGTTATATCAAGTCATATAACCACTCCAACAATACAAAGAATAGAGGTATAAGTGTTGAAAGAAGACAAAGTATACAAATAGAATCAAGTAAAACGAAGATGAGGTACGAAAGTATAAACAAGATATGAAATCCATACCGAAAAGACAACAGAAAAGAAGGAATGAAATGAAGAATAGTTACCAAAGACAGATAGAAAGCAAAGGCACGAACGCAAAGAAAGTCAATAACAGTATATACTAATAACTGTTTTGATCAGATAACCTATTCAAAAAAAAATATATAAACATGATCGAAAGGCACAACACAAAATATCAAAGTATATCTATACTAATACCATCAAAAAATAATTTATAACTAAACAAAAGCTAATAAGTAATTTAACTAAGTTATAAGAGTTATACAAAACTAACATAAATAAATTATAGGCATCGAACAAACAAGTAATAGCATTACTATAACTAATACGACCAACGCACAATCAAGCGCTAAAAATAAAAAATACATCATAATAAAAAACAACTTTTTACAAGAACTAATCAAACTACATATCAATGATATCACGAAGTCAAATGCTGGGCACACACAACAAAAAATTACAATGCCAAAAAAAAAAAATCATATTTTTCAAGAGTACCGTACAAACATATTTTTTTTTTCTCGATAAGTTACATAAAAACAGTATTTAATTTTTAAGTAATTCAGTAATACTTTAAGTAAAGCCTAATAATGAAATCAATATTTTAACAAAATGAGTGAAATATAAAACAAAAATCCTATCTCGAAGGAACCTTTAAATCAACACATGTAAATTTAATTTATCCTTTAAGTTCTTTCTGCTGACAATTACGTTCAGCTCCGTACAATGCTATTTAGGTATAACTCTATCTCTTACTCAAATCGATAAGATATACATTATAAATAAATCTACACTTTGTTGTTACTATGAAATATAAAAAAGGTTCTATAAAAATATCTACAAAAAATAAGTTTTTTTTTTTTTTAAAATAATCTGCTAAGAAAATAATCTACATGTCTGACTGGCAAGAAAATCAAGTTCTGGAAAAATCGAAGTTTCACAAAAAGTTAACAAATCCAAATACAAGATCATGTATGATACATGCAAGCTATTTTCCAAAATTACATTTCACAACATACCAGATAATACACATCTTCTCTGTATGTTCTATATATTAATTAATCATGACATCAAAACATGAGAAAAATATAAATTAAGTGAATAACGAACACTCAGGATTATCTAAAAGTAACCACTACATCAACACAATAAATGAGTTTGTGCAATCTCATCATGTACAAAACTATCCTAAACAACACAGTTGCAAAAATTCTAAGTTGAACAGAGTAGTATAAAGGATAATAATTACATACTACACATTATCAACACAATAATATATAAATAGCATAAAAATGTATTAATACATCATCAAAATACAGACATATAAATAACAATAAAAAATTATGGCAATCAAATGATGCATAGAAATAATCATTACAACAAAATTATATGTTATTTCAAAACAACAACATGTCATGTACTAATATAGAATACAAAAATATTTACTATCTTCACATAAAAAAAAAAAAATAAATCAGACGCGAAGTCTCCCACTCTCTTGTAAACATGCTTGACCTTCAGAAAGCAACACCTCAGATTTTAGTTTGACGCTGACAGGTTTCGGTTGACTACTCGAGCGGAAAGTTGACTCACATTTCTGACCGTCAATATGTCACAGAAGCCTTGACCCTTATCGCAACGTAGCTTCTGTCAACAAATACAAATGAAAATTTCCATTTTACTCAATAGTGAAATTTAATGAAAAAAAAAAAAAAAAACGTAGAAATCACATTTACAATTACCCAGTACCGGCTTGTGTAAAAACCCGGTCTCTTCACGATGTCACTAGCTCTCTCTATCACATGTAGATATCATAGAATTCTTGGGGACAACATGACCGACCTTGAATGTCGCCGCTGTCTTACGCTGAAACAAAGTCTCACATTCACAACAACAAGTAGAGCAATCAATAGTATTCAAGCATCCACTGTTATTTTTACTCTGTTTACTTTGATTATAAATGACTCTGGGCTCATGTTGAACAAAATTAGCACAATTGCGCTTATTATTTGTTCTATGATCACAATACTTATTATTACCGTTGTCTTGTTTACAAAAAATGACTTTAGTCTTTTGTTTAGGAACATTACTCTGGTGATATAAAGCAACATTTGAAAAGCTATTATCTCTATCATACTTTCCAACATTCTTACAATCAAAACTTTGAGATTTGTTAAATTGTCTACAGTATCTACGAGAGGGAAAATTATTATTTTCTGATCTCCCTTGGTACTGTTTACTCTTGGGGTTATCTCTCTTTCTAGAACTGTTTTTCTTTTCCCTTATGGGAATATATTTACCAATAGTTTCAAACTGACTGTGCTGAGTTTGACAACTGCCAGAAACAATAGTATCTCTATTGTTCCGCATATGGGTTTCATCTTTGGAACAAGTAGTAATAGTCTCAACACCCGCTATTAATTTCTGAGTATTTCCAGTAGTAGACAAATATTTGCTCTTATGAGTCTTGACCTGAAATATATCACCTTTCTTTTCCTGACCAACGGAACTGCCTGTTACACTAGAATCTTTGTTGGTCTGACGCCAAGAATTATCACTGGAACTATCAGTAATATTAGAACTTTTAAAGTTGTATTTACCACGATAAGATCTGTCTTTACCATGAATGACATCTCTCTGAGCAAAAAGTATATGGGGCTGACTTTTCGCAACTTTCTGTCTATCATTGTGAACATTGACAGAAGAGCACCTTTTGTTTTTCAAAACCATATCTATTAAGCCAAATATTCTTTCCCTTGCTTCCGCAATTTCAATATCTTTAAGTGAAATCGTTTCACTTAACCTTTTATTTAACTCCTTAACAGCCAAAACTTTGTCGCTTTCTTCTGCTAGCAAATTTTCAATTTTAGCGACCTTCTCTTTCTCAGCCGTCAACTCCACTAAAGTCTCTTTCTCGTACTGTTCTTTATTTGCCCTCAACTGAGTCAACTCTATCTGAAGTGTTTCAGTCTGGACATCATCATTGTTTTTCATAATCTCATTACTCTTCTTGGGGGGTACAATATTCATCTCCCCAATTTGATCACTGAGCATCGCATTATCATTCATCACCTCATGAAGCATTTCTATGTAAGTCTTCTCACAGACATTTCTCTCAACCTTCAATTTCTCATACATCTCTTTCTGTTCTTGAAGTTCCCGCGTGAGATTACCTATCTGAGTTTCCAAGTCTTGGACTTTGCTTAAAGTTGAATTTAATGTAGCTTGTGCACTAGAAAGTTCTGAGTTTGATTCAAGTATCTCACTTTTAAGCCTATACACAGTTGCCTGTAGTTCGTTCTCTTTAGCAACACCTTCTAGGAAATTCTCTCTTTGCTGTAGAGCACTTTGTTTGTTTACTTTTGCTTGTTTCTCAATTCTCAATTCCCTTTCCTGCTCATCAGAAGTATGGTTATGGATTATTTTGAACATGCTTTGCACTATATGTCCGTGTTCAAGCTCAATATTCTGTTGCAAAAACACACGAAGGTGCCGTAGCAAATTCACCAAATCCTTAGCCATTATTGAATTACACAGAAGCTTAAAGTTATGTTCAGCAAATAACTCTAGAGATGCCGATACATTAACCAAAAAATCGTCCATGATCCATACTCCAAGTCGTGCACCTCTCAATCCCTTACCATCTCTACCTACCACCAATGCAGACTCCAACATAGGCCTTATATCTGTAGGGCACATATCACGATCCATGGTGATTCACTTACTTAATCAACTATATATAGTAATCACTTATAGTTATGACAAATTACTGTCGCAAAAGGTTTGACAATTACCCTTCCAGCTCACAAAGTTAACTATTTGTCAAGAAATGAGCTTATTCATCAATTCTGTATCACCAATTCCTTTTTATAGCACCTTTATCAAGTCACATCATTATCAGGAAAATCGACATATGTCAACAGCCATTAACACCTATGCATCAAATCTTAATCATATGTCAAATTAGACATAAACAACAATAATAACAAAATGAGCAATTAGGGAGGCCTAGCGACATATATGAAGTGACACAATTTACACAAGACACAATCACTTATCTTGTCAATGATCCCGCTTCTTTTCCGCCACGATACTGGATATCACATAGACTGCTAAAACCTCCACTGCGGGAAAGCACTGGAACTTGATTCGCTTGTCTTCAGGTAATTTCGTCAATATGATATGTGCTTAACAATGCACACGTTGACAGGAACCATAATACAGCACACACTGCCCCTCTTGACTCTTCTGTAGTCTGAAATGTACACGGCAACTCCGTGTATCATAACATCTTGAACTTGTGATGGTGATAACTGGCACAGGTAACTCGAATATTGCAGAAATCTGTGACAACCCGTACAAATGCTGGTACAAATACTGTCCAAGTCTAATTGAACTTCCTTGACCACTGCAGACGTTGTTGTAGTCTATAGGCACGAAATAGGACGTCAATTGCTACTGGTGTAAAGTTGCATACTACCAAATAAAGCGTGCGTTGTTTCTCAAATGCGCCACCCACGCAGATAATATTTAGGTCACAGTTCTGAAGTACACCAGATTCAAGCCACGCCTACATAAGGCTAATTATAACACAGTCAAGTGTTCTACACTCTTGTCACGTGAAAGTCATATGTATTATTTCCAACTTGTAGTGACTGATCCTCTAGATATGTTATGGTCTGGTGGACAAAATTTGCTTCATATTATCCTCTTGCTTCAAGTACATATCACTGTAGAGGTAACAATTTCTTAATCGTATACGCCACCCAGGCACATCTTAAATCATATCCAATGATACAAAACTACGCCACTTAGGCTATCGACGCGAATAGTCGTAGATGTCAGATCCTGTTAACTGAAAACCACCAACTGATACAAACTAGATTTGCTGGTTTCTCACTGAATGTAATTAAACGTTAATGTTATTAGTCTGTTTACACCCACTGTTGCGAGTGTAGTGGTTTGGTCTATATCATCGCCACGCAGGCTAATTCAATATATGTGTGCTGCTGACTTGTCACTGTGTCTGGAATGTTGACCTGGGTGTGTGTTGATATGTTCGCACACCACAGTACGTACATAAGGGTACATTCAGGAGTCAAAAAGGGTTGCAAACGACTAGAACAGTTCGATACTGTTTATTCCGTACAACACAGACACGATGACATAAATGACACACATTCGACAGCAAAACACGAATCATATAATTTCCACATTGCATTAAATATATATAATACGGCCTGTCCACATCCTGGCCTAAACAGTACTTCAATACTCAATAAAGCCTGCACCACACGGCAGCTATAATAATGTTCATATGGCCTAAACAGTACTTCAATACTCAATAAAGCCTGCATCACACGGCAGCTCTAATAATCTTCATATGGCCTAAACAGTACTCCAATACTCACTAAAGCCTGCATCACACGGCAGCTATAATAATCTTCATATGGCCTAAACAAATCTTCAATACTCAATAAAGCCTGCACCACACGGCAGCTATAATAATCTTCATATGGCCTAAACAGTACTCCAATACTCCATAAAGCCTGCAACACACGGCAGCTATAATAATCTTCATATGGCCTAAACAGTACTGCATTACTCAATAAAGCCTGCAACACACGGCAGCTATAATAATCTTCATATGGCCTAAACAGTACTGCATTACTCAATAAAGCCTGCAACACACGGCAGCTATAATAATCTTCATATGACCTAAACAGTCTTCACTGCAGTTTATCAAATAGGCTGTACACACAGCGAAATATATAAGTCGACATTTTCTCAAATCCTACGTAGGCATACATTATCCAAAAACACTGGGACTCGACCTACACGGTCCACGCCCAAAACACAACTCTCCAAAATCACACACTAGTCCCACCAAAAAAAACCCGTCACGAGATTCGGTTGTCTTGAACACCGTTCTCGATAACACATGCAGACTAGCGAGCTATTCACATAACTCAAAACAGTACAGAATAAATACATTAAACAGCGTTCACACGCTTATCTGTACTCTGTCACCCGAAAAATAGGAAAAGATAATTCTATCCTAAAGTCAGACAAGTATCCGCTTAATCAAGCGTTGCAACTCGAAATTTAATATGTTCAAAACACCATTCTAAAGATTACTTCCCCTTCCATAAATTCCACTTGCAACAGCCACATGTTTTCTTTTCAGTTTCTTTGGTTTTGTATTACATTTTTTTAACAGTTCTGTATTTCTTTTCGTTGCAGTAAAATTGTTTTATAATGAAATGGCGACCAGATCAAGTTTAGAACAAAGAAGAAAGATTGCAGCATGGATGGAGGTCTGTCATTCCCTCTCAATTGCTCGCAACAAATATTAAGAACATTTTAACAGCGACCTACCGTCGAGATTAACCATTTATCGCTTTTATAACAAGTTCGTCAAACTCAGCTCAGTTGCTGACAATTAAAAAAGGAACAGGAGTCGGCCTCAAATAGGCCGATCCTTTGTAAACATAGTTGGTGCATAGGGGTGCAAAATTGGCTGAGCGTCCTTTCACGATGTACTGTCACATCAAGGCGATGGCGCCGTTTGGTTGGTCTAGGTTCGGTTCCCGGTAAGCCTATCACTTATAGTTTCTTTTCTGTTGTTTCTTGTGTAGTCCATGGAAATCAACCAGACGATATAGCACAGAATCTGGTCTTCCCCAGTCAACTGTATGAGAATCTTGAATAAGGACCTAGGGATGCGGCCATATCACATGCAGATGGTACAGACCTTATCTCCTGCAGACAAAGTCACTCGTGTTAATGTGTGACAGTGAGTTCGTCACTTTAGGAATTATCACTTCTAACTAAAACAGACTATAGCTTGGTTGATAGGAATTTGTTAAAATAAAAAAATTAAACCGTAAATTTATAGTAGAAACAGACCATGATAGTAATAGCGTAGATTAGTTCTTATCCAATCGTGAGCTCAGAAAATTTAGAACAGACGCCATTTCCCCAGCGGCCCAGAAAAAGCTTTTAGTAGAGTACGTGCCTAGCTTGAGAGACAAGCAGATGTGTCTAGAACGCAGTGGTTTTACTGCAAATCAAGTTATTCTAATTGTGAGATTAGAAATTCCGAAGATGATAGTATGTTCTCTTCAAAGTGCATTTATGTGTTTGAATTCTATAGTGGAAGACTGTAAGTAGTCGCAACTAATTACTCTACGTTAATTGACATGTCGAGACCGAATGATTGTTGCAGATTTAGAAATGAAATAATGGCTGAAGGTTTTCCTTTAAATGCATATGCAGGATTGATTTGTCCTGCTGAAGCAATGGCATGTCAGGATGAGATATAGCTATTTTATACCTTGAAGAAGAAGAGTAATCCATATTGAACTACTAGTATGCACTTACTTGCAAAAATGGCATTAAGAACAGGAAAGAATTTCCTATGAGTAGAACCAGAGTGGTTCATGTGAAGTAAGAAGCCCATACAGCAGGATTTTGGGAAGAAATATGCTCGGATGAATAACTGAAATATGTATTTTATGAAGTTTTGCTATGTCGACTTGTAAATATGTTATGGACAATAAAAATTCCATCTTGAGACTAGAGGCAGGTTGTCTCTCCATTTCTTTGCTACATACATCTAATGAATGGAAGAAAGGAAGGTCTGTTGAGAAACCTATAATGCCTTACCAACTGCTCTATACAAATACACCTTAGAGGATCATCCCAGAACCTGGTACAACCTTAAGTCTGTTGAAGAACAATTTCCATCTGTAGCGTATAGGCTAGTCGATTAACTAGACTCTTCGTATAAACAGCAACCCCCAACATACCCCGGCCACAAATGTTTGTAACATCTTTTTGGAGATAGAGAATTTGAAACCCGACATTTACAGTCTAGTGGCACTCAACGACGAGGCAACTTTTCAAGTTAGTGGACACGTAAACAAACATAACTGTATCTTCTGGGGAACCGAGCATCCCCATTTTGTGCGTGAGCACGAAAGAATCAGTCCTAAGATAAATGTCTGTTGTGCAGTCACTGCAATAAGGGCCGTAGGACCATACCTTTTTTCTGAAATGGCCTGCCCGTTTGCCAGATCTTACGCCTTGTGATTTCTGGTTGTGGGATATGGTTGAGGAACGGGTGTATGCTACTAAACCACGTGATGTGCAAGATCTCCTAGAAAGGGTTCAAAATGTCATTGAAACAATTCCACCGGAAATGTGTATTCGGGCTATGCAGACTTTGTGAAAAAAAGTTCCAGAAATGCGTTGACAACGATGGCGAACAAGTGGAGACCATTTGAAGCATTGAAGTCGTATTTTAAAATCGTTAATATTATCATGTTAACATTTTTTCAAATATAAAAGTACTCCCATATAAATGTTAACATTGTTTTGAATTATCCTGTAGATATATATATATATATATATATGATGGCGGCACGTTTTTCGATCAGAAATTTTGTCACCAAAAAGGAACAAAGACAGGAATATTTCTATTTAAAAAAATAAAAGTATATTTGGAACAAAATGTGCGTTCTTTATACAGGCGCGCAATTTAGTTCCCCACCCAAAAAACGTGCCATGAAAATTCTGCACATGGGGAATACCAATCGTGATTTTATAGACGTTTTTATCTTATTTTTTTTTTTTTTTAATCTTGTCGTCTCTCCAAGTATCCTTTTTCAATATTTCCATTATCTAAATCTCTCTTGTCTGCACCACATCTCGCCAATTCTCTCTTTTCTTCTCTATGTCTACCGAAGATGCCTCTTCTAAACTGCATCTCTTTAACCCTTTCTTGTGACACATTTAGTTATCCTTCAGTTTTCTTTAAACAAGCCTTCAAGGTGGTCCTTCGTTTTCATACATTTGTTTTCCATAGATTTTATAAGCTTGTCTTGTGTGTTGTATTCACTCCATCTATAATAATAATAACAATAATAAAAATAATTTATAGGCTCTGTCCGCCAGGTGTGCACTTAAATTAGCACCACAGTGCAACTACATTTAGCCACGGATTTTACAGTGCGCCCAGTGGCACAGTGATTAGAGCGCTTTCTTTCCAGGGCAGAATTACTGAGTGTTTGATTGTTCGACATTACGAACATAATTTAAGCCGCTACCTATAACATGTAGCTTATACAGTAGTAGAGTTTCTGGTTTCGAGAACATCAAAATGAATGTTGATTTTTCTTTCTTTTTTCTTTTATGCATTGAAATTTGACTTCTCAGCAAATAAACATTATAACTTCACGTTCAACGCAAAAATTAGAATTTTTTTTTTGGTTATTATTTTACTTGGAAGACAGCCATATTGTATAGCTAGGAAAAACGAAGAAAAACAAAAGTGACAACTAAGACATTACAGGTTTCCAAAAATGTGTGTTAGTGTAGAATATAAAAAAAAAATCTGCTGATATGTCAGGGATGGGGCTAAGGGTCCAAGAAGAATAAGTTGAAGTAGAATAGAAGGCCTGAACTAATTCTGGCACAATTCTTCTTTGTGAAGGTGATAACAACAACTAGATAATCAGAGGAACGAGAAGTGAGGAAAAGATATTAGCTTTAGTTAAGGAACGCACTGAGGAAACAGTACGTAGCGTTACAAGACAGTCTATAGTCTGGAAATCGCAAGGTAAAAAATAAGTAATATGAGAAAGCCACACATTTATGAAGGAATGAGAACTGGAGACACACAAAAGAGAGATTGAAACAACATGAGATGGACATGAACGTATGGCGCAGACCAGGAGGACCTGGCATGCACTGATTGAGGGCGTATGATCCACTTGGAGCTAAAAGACACAGAAGAATCATTAAAAGTATCGATATAGGAACGTTGTGACACCTTCTAAGGTATCGATGGAATGCTTCATTGTAATAAGGTAGATAGATATGGAAAAAGATAAGGAAAAATAGCCAACATTGTGACCACAAGGCCTTCGTCAGGGGAAAAAAGGAAAGTGAGAGCTAAGAGTGACACATTAGGAAAATAAATAAAAATGGGTACTTCCCGTAAGATCGTCGGCGACCTAGTGTGTCCAGCGATAAGAAAGCGCGCGCATCTTCCTCTACATAGTAATAATGAATTTCTTAGATCTTACATTCGACACATTACCTTCACACACGTAATTACTACTTACGTTCCTCTTCTACCCTGGGGTGTAGAGGTTTGCCAGAGAGAGCGCCTTACTATCCTATCGGCTGTCTTCCTCCTGGCCTCGTTTTAATCTAGTCCTCAGTCTTTAGAGGTGTCTCAAGTTGTTCTCCCAGCGGACTCTGGTACGTCCTGGAGGTCTGGATCCCTGGCTCTTAAGTTTTCATTTTGTCATTGTAGCCGATCTTCTCCCTTTCTGCAGACATGGCTGAAACATGGTTATTGGGACTGTCCCCTCTGATCTGCAAGGGATGGGTTTTGAGGTCATGGTGTTTTGTCTGGTTTCTTTAAACACGGACTAAAATCGAATAAAATTTTCCCAACCCACCCATTTTCACCCATGCGAAGTTACTGCCGTGACCTTTATTATAATCTTAACATCAAATAATACCACAGTTTGATTGTTTAAAATTTATATTTTGAGAATTATCACACATTTCAAACTTTAAATCTATTTTATGAGATGTATCACACAGTTCAAATGTAAATTAACTTTATGAGATATATCACTTGGTTCAAACGTTGAACCTATTTATGAGATATCACATCGTCCACATCTATTTTAAAACATACATCAGTTTGTTCAAACTTTAAATATATTTATGAGATATATCACAAAGTTCTAATTTTAAATATATTTTATGAGATTATCAATACGATGAAAATTTAAATATATTATTTGAGATATATCAAAAAGTTCAAATGTTAAACTGGTTTTTTTATGTATCGCAATGCTCAAATTTTAAATTTATAATTTATGAGATATATGACAAATTTCAAACTTCAAAAACCCATATTATGAAATATATGTCGAAGCTAAAACTTTAAATCTGTTTTACGAGATATATCACTACAAAGTTCACACTTTAAATCTATTTTACGAGATATATCACAACAATGATCATACTTTATACCTATGTTACGAGATATTTTACAACAGTGTTCACACTTTAAATCTATTTTACAAGATATATCACAACAATGTTCATACTTTATACCTATGTTACGAGATATTTTACAACAGTGTTCACACTTTAAATCTATTTTACGAGATATATCACAACAATGTTCATACTTTATACCTATGTTACGAGATATTTTACAACAGTGTTCACACTTTAAATCTATTTTACGAGATATATCACAACAATGTTCATACTTTATACATATGTTACGAGATATTTTACAACAGTGTTCACACTTTAAATCTATTTTACGAGATATATCACAACAATCTTCATACTTTATACCTATGTTACGAGATATTTTACAACAGTGTTCACACTTTAAATCTATTTTACGAGATATATCACAACAATTTTCATACTTTATACCTATGTTACGAGATATTTTACAACAGTGTTCACACTTTAAATCTATTTTACGAGATATATCACAACAATGTTCATACTTTATACCTATGTTACGAGATATTTTACAACAGTGTTCACACTTTAAATCTATTTTACGAGATATATCACAACAATGTTCATACTTTATACCTATGTTACGAGATATTTTACAACAGTGTTCACACTTTAAATCTATTTTACGAGATATATCACAACAATTTTCATACTTTAAATCTTAGCAGTGGTCCTATTCATGGGCCCGCAATTATTCTTTAAAAAAAAAAAAAATTAAAAAAAACTGTAAATCTATTTTACGAAATATATCACAAGAAAGTTCACACTTTAAATCTATTTTATGAGATATATCCCACAGTTCGCACTTTAAATCTATTTATGAGATGTATCACAAAGTTTAAAGGCAGATAAACACATTAAAAGAAAATGCGAAAAGAATAACTCAGTAAAGTAGCATACGACATAAGACGCTTCTACAAGTTGTAAGAAAGATCCAAAAGTACAGACATGAAAGCACGACAGACAAAGACGCGCAGGATTTGAGATAGAAGAGTAAACATGATTTTTTCCAGTCGGCAGACAAGAGCAACAGAAAGACACTGGGTGGGATACCAGAAACTGTAAATTGCTCCCATGTGCTCTGTGACACAGACGGGGTCTTCGGGGAGTGCACAGGAAATGCTGTAAACCTGTTTGTTACGGCACTAAATTTCTGCAATATGATGCGCAACACGTTTGAGTGGGTTTACGCGGGGAACTTAGTAGCACGACATCGGGGCATGAACAGCATGGGTCAAGGTCATCTTCATGACCATCTTATTCCAATATTTTCTTGCAATGTCTTGTCGCTCTTTTCTCTCTCAAATTTCCTTTGATCTTGTTATTCCCGGCACTCTGATTCTTTGAGACTCTGTTCAAATTCATCCACAGTCTGTTTACTTGCTCGACGTCTCCCAGATCTAGGCTTGTCGTGAATTTAGCCAGTTTCTTTGAATTCTTTTCATGCAATTGTTAATTAAATGTCTGTGGGGAGCCTCTTTATAATGGAAAGCGAATTTTCTTCTTACTGCTGTTGTTGACTTGAGTTCCAGGGAAAAAAAATTGACTTTTTCTTCAACATTAGTTATCTTCGATCTGAAGGACTAAAGCAAAAAAAAAAAAATAATAATTAATATTTAAAATTTACAAAACTAAATAAGTGTAAAAAAAATTTAAATAATTTAATTATTAAATGATCTAATACCGTAATTCCCGCCTAAAGTACTTTGGTCCGTCGGTCGGTAAGTTACATTTTTGCACACCGTCATTTGCGCACTTTTTTCTATTTTCGAAAGAGTACATTAATTTTCAACTACAGCTGTGGTTGACAGTTAGACAACAATTGTATTGTTTCCCCTTATATGTACTCTCGCGAAAATAGAAAAGTGTGACGGTGTGCATTAAATCAACAGACAATCAAGATACTCTTCTGAACAGTTTCATTCGGGAAACGGATTTAACTCGTCATTTTTCTTAAAAATAATCTTAAAATGTAAGTTTCTGATTGTCTCTTCAAGACAAAATTTTAATTTAAAGTATTGCAGACTTATTATTATGGATCAAAATGATAAGATGGCTTAAATGAAGAGACGATCGCGTCATTCACAGCGAGCAAACAGTTTGATTATGAAAAGAAGCCAGCAATTTGAACTGGAGACAGGAAGGTGCGGAGATGAGATTAAATCAACAGACAATCAAGATACTCATCTGTCCAGTTTCATTCGGGAAACGGATTCAACTCATCATTTTTCTTAAAGATGTAAGTTTTTTATTGTTTCTTCAAGATAAATAATTTAAAGTATTGAAGACTTATTATTATGGATCAAAAATGATAAGATGGCTAAAAGGAAGAGACGATCGCGTCATTCACAGCGAGCAAGCGAGACTATAGAAGAAGCAGCAATGTAATACGTGTAACAGAAACAACACACTATAATTAAAAACCTGTCAATTTTAGCGGGTTGTTGCTAGTATTTGTCATAAGTTTGTAGCAAGTAAACTTCTAAAGTTTTTAAAGTTTAAAACTGCACCAAGAATTCTGGGATATACGTTTCTGCTACCACGAGAATCCACATCACCCAATAGTTTACTAGTACCTCTATCTTAATGTTCTTGTAGTGAACGTGTGAAAGCTAGACTTGACATCTCTGCTCTCCGTGGGTCTGACCCGCCATATTCTCTTTGTTTCACCATCTTCTATCTACAGTTCCGTTCCGATTTTTCCACTTTCTGAGAATGTTCCTGAACTATTCTTGTGTTTCTTGTTAAGGCTCCCACACTGTCTCGCAACTTTAAGTTTCCGCACGTGTTCTATATTTAATAAACGTGTTTGGTTTTTATAAATCATGACTGGTGTCGTGAAATATTCTAATCCACATATATAAATTATCAGGTAAATATAAAGCCTAACAAATAAATTCTAATAAAGAAAAGAGCAATGGTAAAATAACAGTGCTGTCACAAAGAATGTACTCGAAATCCCCCTTTGTTTTATGCTTCGTCTGCAAATTGTAACGTTTCCACGTTAAATATAAGCCACTGCATAAATACAAGCGTTTCCACAACACATTAAAACGGGTATTGCATTTCTAAGAAAAACATTGAGAGGCACACTGCGTAATGACCTAAATTAATCCTAACATTAATTATACTACGTTACCAAAACGAACGAACAGATGGACTCAAATAGAAAGAGAGAGGGGCGAATGAAATCAGGAACGCATGCAACACTAAACACGTGTCTCGCTATTAATGCCACCCCCAACACGCGTCGCGCGATACACAATTACTACTATCACGCGTGTAAGGCCACATGCACTAACTTTTTTTCAGACGGACAGTGATAAAAACACTAACCTTCCCAGAGTTAGGTTTTAAAATCCTGAAAAACGCTTATTAGAAAAGATAACATTAGATGGGTTTACGTTTGAAAACATTACAGTACCCAGACAGCACATCTTCGAAACAGGAGGTAGAAGAAATTGCATATTTTGAACGCAGCCACTTAGCTCGTTTAAATTTGTATATTTGGGTTCCTTAGGGCTTGCTGACAAAGAATATGTAAAACGTTACGCAAATAGTCTAGGAATTACCAAATTATAACCAAAATAAAATAGTGGGGGTGCCTGACAGCATGAAATCATTTCTGCTCATAAAATTTTTTTATAACGTGTTTGAAAAAACCTTACGTTACGGAAATAGCCTACCATGTTAACTCCTAATTGATTGGAGTGCAACAAATGCAAGACGAAACACGATTGGTCGGGCTATAAATACTATATTGCGTTGTTATGGGAAACGAATAGAAGGGGTACTTTTTTGAAAAGATGTGGAGACGTGGTTTCATTGGGTAGAGCTGCGAATATACTTGATTCAGAGCGTCTGTTCATTGCCACATCTTGTAATAAACCTACTAAGAAGCAGTACGTTGAGCACCAGTGTATATTTTATATAAAATAAAGCCTGGAACATCGGCAGATCGGTCGGAGTTGTGCTATATTCATTGCCAGTCAACGAAACTGTTTATTATTCTATGAATTGTGGTAAGCTTGAAATATTCAATATCTTTTAATGAAAATTGAATGTAAATTGTTAATTTATGCCTGTATATATGTGTAGTTCAGTAGCAAACATGATGTAAAGCCTATAATGCTCCAGCCTGAACAGAAGGTGTCGGAGGAAAGTAAAACGGCATGGAATGGCCAAACAGTACACTGACACCTAGATTATTGATTAGACAGAAATAATGCTGGAATTGCAGAGGCGTAGTAACCATTAGGGAGGGAAATACTGGTATAAAGTATTTCAGATGAAGCTGACAGTTGGCCTAACGCTCTGAACTCAATGTTTGTGATGTATTGTGCTCAGTGTAGAAAGAGAGTATAAATTAGTTATGACGTAGAAGGTACATCCTTCTTGTTTTCAGGGACCGTGGTCTTAACGTTATTGAGCAGCACCTGGTCAGAGCTTTGCTGAATCCAGAGTCGGACAGCATACTCCTTGGTCCATTTAGCTATCAGTGAGGTGTCTCCAGAGCCCAGGGGAGAAATCGAGCAGAGGAGTCTTTTCCTGCCGCCATCACGCAAGATAAGCTGATGTGGCCAGCTGAGCTCAACATTATGTACCCCATCTTAAAATGACAGTGTAAAATACAATTAAGAGGGGAATTTAATTGTTTTAATATCAGGAACTGAGAACATCTCCAATACTAGTTCCAATAAAGACAAACTATTGAAGTCATGATGACAAATACCAACAGAGCTTGAACAAAACAAAACCAGTATTACCTCATATTACTACTACACAACTGACACACATAGGATACTATTAAAAATATATGTCACTACAAGATTCATATTGATAAATTCTGTACATATAACTTGTAATTAAAATTGATTGTGATTCCTGGTTCCCTTTGTATTTGAATCAGGACACATATTCATTCATGACAGCACTGAATACATATTGTTATTTGAAAAGTTATCAGTGACTCCTTTAAGATATCCTCATAGAGTGTTTTATGTATGTGAGTGTCACAGTGTTGTCAAGTGTGGTGGAATAAATTAAATTGTTTATCTGTCTGTTGTTGTTATGACTTACACTTCATCATACACATACCCTAGACATATAACGTAGTCATCACACTATTCCAGAATAATTCTGACTGAGGTATACATATGTGGCAGCAAGTAAGGTTATATATAATACACTACTCTTATTAGATATATATATACCTTCACAGCTGATCTCAGTCAGTACACTAAGTCCCCTATAAATATTTATAACATCCCACTTTACCACATATATTGGGGGCTCGTCCGGGATTTTGAATCTTTCCCTATTAAAAATAGTGGGGGTAATTCACTTCAGGGAATATAAGAATTAAAAGGTATCCTTGGGTGGAATTAAATAAGGTTGAGCTCTCGGTGCCTGTGTTGTCCATTAGATATATATTTAGAGATTGAATTGTTGGTTAGACATTGTATAAATTTACCTGATAGACAATGGCGGACCTGGCCAAATTTCGATCTGCTGCTGTTCAGACTGCAAAAGAGTTAGGATTAGATGGGCAAGTTATGGTTGCCTATGTCACTACGGAATGTGACAAATTTATTGAACGCGAAGAAAGAAGGTTTGAAGCCGAAAGAAAGTTAGAGGCTGAAACGGAAATTAAGAAGTTACAATTTGAGGCTGAGGCTGAGACTAAGAGGTTGCAGATTGAGGCTGAGGCTAAGAAATTGGAAGCAGAAAGAGAAGACAAAAGATTAGCTGCAGAAAGGGAAGCCGAGGAAAGAAGACAGGCTGCAGAAAGAGAAGAGAAGAAATTAGCTGCAGAAAGAGAAGAGAAGAGATTAGCTGCAGAAAGGGAAGCAGAAAAGGAGGAGAAGAGATTACAAAGGGAACATGAGTTAAGACTAAGGGAGTTTGAGTTTCAGGGCCATGCTCCTGAAAATGGTGCCAGTCCCTTTGCCTCTGATGCCACTGCTAGCCAAGGAGCCTCAACCTCAGCTATGAATTTTCATTTAGATCATTTTGTTGAGAAAGACGATGATATAGAGAGCTATCTAAATAGGTATGAACTATTAGCTACCACATATGGGTTAGAGAGAGAAAGGTGGAGCTTAAAGTTATCTCAAGGACTTCGTGGGGCAGCTTATGAAGTTTTTGCAAAAATGAGCAGAAGTGATCAGGAAAATTATGACATGCTAAAGCAGGCTCTTTTGTTAAGATATGAAAAGAATGCAGAATTTTATAGGAAAAAATTTAGGAATGCTAAACTACTGTCAGGTGAAACCTATCACCAGTTCTCTGCACGAATAGAGACATACTTGGAGAAATGGACTTCTCTGGGGAAAACCCAAGACCTTAAGGAAATGGTCCTTATAGAGCAATTAAGAGAGTCCATGGCTCCAGACCTGAGAAAGTTTCTCATTGAACAAGGTGCAGAGAGGCTGGGTGAGTTGCTAAATGTTGCTGAAAGGTATCAAGCAGCTCAAGCAGAGGTAACAGGTAATAAAAAGAAACAAGTGGATAACTTTAGGGCACCACAGAACTTTAATAAATTTGATCCTAGGGATCAAAACAAAGGTAAGCACAAATTTGATAGGCCACGGTATGAAAATAAAAATAAATTCCCACAATTCGATGAAAGGAAATATGATGAAAGAAAATCTTTCAACCAAGGAAAAAGGTGGTGTAAAAATTGTCAGATGGACAATCATGACACTGACCGTTGCAGAAGGAAACCTGTGTATATGGCAACCATTCAGGTCAGGTCGACCTCAAGACAGGAGGAGGATATTATGTTGGATACCACTCCAGAAGAGATGAGGAAGGCACAGGCTGGGGATAAAACACTCAAGCCTTGTTTCAGAAAATTGTCAACTTGTCATACAACTCCAGGCAAGGGAGATTTTTACATGAAAAACAAGTTGATGTATAGGAAGACTGGAGCTAGATCCAAAGGTCAGGGACAGCTGGTACTTCCTAAAAGATATAGGGCAGACTTAATAAGGAGCCTACATGTGAAACCAGATGGGGACCATGAGAAAATAGGTACCATCATTCAAAAGGTGGCTCACAATTATTATTGGCCTAAAGCAAGATGGGACATTGAGAATTTTGTAGAAAGGTGTAGCATAGCACATGAGGGAACACCCACAAGTGGGAACATTGATCAGGACCTGGACACGCCACGGGGCAAAATTAGGCCTGATAATAAAAAGAAAAATAGATTTGATAAAGTGGACCAAATGGAATGGGAAGCCCCTTTTCGCGGACAAGCTTCACTTAACTGTTTTACAATGGCCACTATGCGGAGAGTGCAAAAAGATGTCTTACCCCAGGATAAGCCGACAATCCCTCAATCGGACTTAAACAAACTGGAGGAAGAGGATGTAGAGAGGAAATCTCTCATCAAGAATTTTAAGTGGGGAGAAAGCCCCAAAAGAAAAATTGGTAGCGGTCGTTTTGTGCATGATAATTCTGGGAGGAAAATCATCACTATAGAGCTTCGAGTGGAAGAGACCATACCGGTGCATGGACAAATAGGTCCACACAATTAAAGGTCCATATGTAGCTTTGTTAAGAACGTGGACTGATGAAAAGGCAGAGGAAACCATTACATCTTCATACCAATATGTGAATGAGCTGACCACTCGTTTAAAAACTGGCTGGAAACTTGCCAATGAAAATTTGAAACAAGCCAGGAAGAAACATGCTGCCTATTATAACAGGAAGGCGAAAGACAGAAATTTGGCTGTGGGAGAGAAAGTACTGCTTCTTTTGCCTGGGAGTCAGAATAAGTTACAAATTGGATGGCAGGGTCCATATACAGTTCTAGAGAAGGTGTCTAGAACAAATTATAAGATAGATAAGAAGGGGAAAGAAAAAATCTATCATGTGAATCTCCTGAAGAAATATTTGGAAAGAGAACATCAGGAAGAGACACACTTGTTGACCTTGTCCATCGCCATGGAGATGAAAAGGGAACCACTTTCATCATTTGAATATCCATTACACCCCTGTGAGACAGCAGCACAGGTGAAAATCAGTACACATTTAACGAAAACTCAGAAAGAGAGAGTGCAACAGGTTCTAAATAATCATGCAGAGGTGTTAACAGACCGACCAGGGCATACAAACCTATTGGAATATGATATGAAACTGATAGACCCCACACCTGTCTGTATGAAACCATATTCGATTCCGTTTGCTAAGGAGAAAGCTTTGAAGGAAGAGATAGACTATCTGTTGAAGGAAGGAATTATTTCGCACAGTGAATCTTCGTATAGTTCCGGTGTTGTAATCTTAAGGAAGCCCTCTGGAGAACATAGACTCTGTATAGATTACAGGAGACTGAATGCTATTACAGAAGGACAGGTGGATCCATTGCCGGATACAAATCAGCTGTTTGCCAGACTAAATAAAGCTAAATATTTCTCAAAAGTGGATCTGAGTAAAGGATACTATCAGATTCCAGTAAAGCCTGAGGTTAGACCATACCTAGCTTTTAGTACCTCAGAAGGACACTATGAGTTTAATAGATTGCCATTTGGATTGAAGAATGCGCCTAGTGTCTTCTCTAGAATGATGAGAAAATTATTGGACCCTCTGAATAATCCATATATAACAAATTTCATGGATGATATCCTTATAGCAACAGAAACATTTGAGGAACACATTGACTCTCTGAACATGCTGTTTAATCGACTTAGGGAGGTAAATTTAACAGCCCGACCAACCAAATGTTGCGTTGGATGTAAAGAATTGGAATTTTTGGGACACACAGTTTATCAGGGAAACATGACCCCTGACCCAAAGAATTTAGAGAAACTACAGAAAGCCCCGAGACCACAAACCAAGAAGGACGTGAGATCCTTTGTCTCATTATGTGGTTTCTACCAGAAGTATATCAAAAACTTTAATTCCATATGTGCATCGTTAACTGATTTGACACGTAAAGGACATCCAGATCGCATTACATGGACACCACAATGTGAAATGGCTTACCAAGAATTGAAGGAAAAGCTCACAAGTAAACCTATTTTGAAATTGCCTGACTTAAGTCAAGAATTCATTGTAAGAACGGATGCCAGTAATATTGGGTTAGGTGCAACTCTACTACAGAAGTCAGATGCATTGGATGGGGAATTAAGCCCAGTGGCATATGCTAGCAGAAAGTTGAATAAAGCTGAAATCAACTACTCAACTAGCGAAAAAGAATGTCTTGCAGTAATATGGGCAATAAAGAAATTCAATATTTATCTGTATGGGAAGGCATTTAAGTTGCAAACGGACCACAAACCTTTATCGTTTCTAGCACAGGCTAGGCATGAGAACTCTAGGTTACTCCGATGGTCTTTACTTTTGGCTCCATATAATTTTAGCATTGAGTATATATCTGGAAAAACAAATTTGGGAGCGGATTTTTTAAGCCGCCATCCGTGTGATGAGAATCACCCTAAACACCAGAAATAATAATAAATTTCTCTATGTGTATATAGAATAAAGGACTGACATATAATGTCTGTTTTAAGAGGGGAGGTGTCGTGAAATATTCTAATCCACATATATAAATTATCAGGTAAATATAAAGCCTAACAAATAAATTCTAATAAAGAAAAGAGCAATGGTAAAATAACAGTGCTGTCACAAAGAATGTACTCGAAATCCCCCTTTGTTTTATGCTTCGTCTGCAAATTGTAACGTTTCCACGTTAAATATAAGCCACTGCATAAATACAAGCGTTTCCACAACACATTAAAAACGGGTATTGCATTTCTAAGAAAAACATTGAGAGGCACACTGCGTAATGACCTAAATTAATCCTAACATTAATTATACTACGTTACCAAAACGAACGAACAGATGGACTCAAATAGAAAGAGAGAGGGGCGAATGAAATCAGGAACGCATGCAACACTAAACACGTGTCTCGCTATTAATGCCACCCCAACACGCGTCGCGCGATACACAATTACTACTATCACGCGTGTAAGGCCACATGCACTAACTTTTTTTCAGACGGACAGTGATAAAAACACTAACCTTCCCAGAGTTAGGTTTTAAAATCCTGAAAAACGCTTATTAGAAAAGATAACATTAGATGGGTTTACGTTTGAAAACATTACAGTACCCAGACAGCACATCTTCGAAACAGGAGGTAGAAGAAATTGCATATTTTGAACGCAGCCACTTAGCTCGTTTAAATTTGTATATTTGGGTTCCTTAGGGCTTGCTGACAAAGAATATGTAAAACGTTACGCAAATAGTCTAGGAATTACCAAATTATAACCAAAATAAAATAGTGGGGGTGCCTGACAGCATGAAATCATTTCTGCTCATAAAATTTTTTTTATAACGTGTTTGAAAAAACCTTACGTTACGGAAATAGCCTACCATGTTAACTCCTAATTGATTGGAGCGCAACAAATATAAGACGAAACACGATTGGTCGGGCTATAAATACTATATTGCGTTGTTATGGGAAACGAATAGAAGGGGTACTTTTTTGAAAAGATGTGGAGACGTGGTTTCATTGGGTAGAGCTGCGAATATACTTGATTCAGAGCGTCTGTTCATTGCCACATCTTGTAATAAACCTACTAAGAAGCAGTACGTTGAGCAACAGTGAAAATTTGATATAAAAAAAAGCCTGGAACATCGGCAGATCGGAGTTGTGCTATATTCATTGCCAGTCAACGAAACTGTTTATTATTCTATGAATTGTGGTAAGCTTGAAATATTCAATATCTTTTAATGAAAATTGAATGTAAATTGTTAATTTATGCCTGTATATATGTGTAGTTCAGTAGCAAACATGATGTAAAGCCTATAATGCTCCAGCCTGAACAGAAGGTGTCGGAGGAAAGTAAAACGGCATGGAATGGCCAAACAGTACACTGACACCTAGATTATTGATTAGACAGAAATAATGCTGGAATTGCAGAGGCGTAGTAACCATTAGGGAGGGAAATACTGGTATAAAGTATTTCAGATGAAGCTGACAGTTGGCCTAACGCTCTGAACTCAATGTTTGTGATGTATTGTGCTCAGTGTAGAAAGAGAGTATAAATTAGTTATGACGTAGAAGGTACATCCTTCTTGTTTTCAGGGACCGTGGTCTTAACGTTATTGAGCAGCACCTGGTCAGAGCTTTGCTGAATCCAGAGTCGGACAGCATACTCCTTGGTCCATTTAGCTATCAGTGAGGTGTCTCCAGAGCCCAGGGGAGAAATCGAGCAGAGGAGTCTTTTCCTGCCGCCATCACGCAAGATAAGCTGATGTGGCCAGCTGAGCTCAACATTATGTACCCCCATCTTAAAATGACAGTGTAAAATACAATTAAGAGGGGAATTTAATTGTTTTAATATCAGGAACTGAGAACATCTCCAATACTAGTTCCAATAAAGACAAACTATTGAAGTCATGATGACAAATACCAACAGAGCTTGAACAAAACAAAACCCGTATTACCTCATATTACTACTGATAAAGTTGATAATATGTTGGATTTTTATTCCCGTTAATGATATCCACCAAAAGATAGATATAAGTGGATGGAAGCAGACATCATCATCATCATCAGTTGATAAGATCTCTATGGTGTTGTTTGCTCCACTGTAGTGTATGGAATGTCAACTTGACCTACGCAGTGGTGTGTAGACATGGATTGAGTGTACAATGTGCGAATGATGATAAGGGTTCGTGTTGTTGACAAATGTTCTTTTCTCACACTCATGTATGACTGGAAGTCATCGACACCAACGACTGTGTACCTTTTCTAAAGTTTAATTGGACGTACACACTCGACAGCACAGATAGTGACAAATCACAGGTTGGCATAATACATCATAGTACAGTGGATAAATGGTCTTGCAATGTTATGTTACATGGGCACTCATGTAGATTAATATTATAATGGACTGTCAGTAGCCAAGCCCTCAGCATCGCCCATACATATAAATCATCTGACTTCACTGACTGAGCACGTCAGCTTATAAACAATATTTCAGATGGCTTCTAAACCTAATCTCGTTTAGCGACGATTCTCCCACATAATGTTCAGCACATATTTTTTCATATAATAATATTGAACCGCTAATAACGGGTTCTCATGTGTAGCAGTGATCTCTGGACTAAACAAGCGATAATACGGGCATCCCCTTTCTCTTCTTGAAAGTCGCTACATGTTTTGGTTCCAAGATGGCTTCACTCGTGAACTGTCACTCACGTTTGGATGCAGATAATGAATCTGTCCTAAAGTTAGTCATTCATAAAACATTGCATTGCTCTGTAGATTTGATCATGAACAATTGACTGCATTCTACAGAATATAGTGCTGCTAGGAATCGAAGTCGTTTTCATCGAGTCAAATATATTCTCTTAGACATTCAAATCGTAACTATCGAAAATGGTGGCTTCGATCGAGAGTTCATAAGAGTGTCTTTGATTACCTTGGTAGAGGAAATATGAAACTGCCATTCCTTGGCAATATGAATAAACACTGGGGTAAAGCATACACGATAGGTTTAGACGACTATCACTTTCCCCACAAATACTGAGATCACTTTTTCCCGGCGACAGGCCGACATAGGAAAACACACACAGTCCCTATCAGGACGAAGCCAAATCACACCACACTCTAGCGACACATCCGCCGAATAGCCTTTGACCTCTCTAGAGACAACAGAACATATAGTTCGACTTAGATATGTAAAGATATACAGATATAAGACAGACTCGTCCTACTCACAAACAATACACATAAATTCAGGCCATAGATATTCTGAAGCAAGAACAATCTATTATTACCCAAACAACGAATAAATCGCAGTAAAATGGATTTATCCGCGGAGTTTGATCGAAGAGATGGCACAACTTTCAAGGGAAGTAACTCAATAATGACTTTCCCTTAAGCACTAAAAAATTACCTATGTGTAATATTGTAAGATATCAAAGACTGCACGTAACAGTCTTACCACACCTCCCGGGAAAAAAAAAATGGAACTTTTTTTTTTTTTTGAAATACATCTAGGAGCAACGTACAATAGGCTCACAACGCATGAATAATGCGCAGATGAAAATATCAGGAATACCTATAACGCCTAATATGAGGCTAAGTCGACTTATGGAGCGACTGGTGAGAATGTGTCTCATAAACTGAGAGAAATTATTTCTCTACAAGTATATTTTTCCAGGAAGGTGTCATCAAAGTATAATACAATTCTGGCAATTACACAATGCCTAAAATTCATATCATCATTTCGTATTAGATATCTTAAATTTATGATTTATGAAGAAAAAATCATCAAAGCACAGCGGTGAATAAACATCCATGAACCGCTATGTAGTGATACAATCATTATATTATTAAATTACAAATGTGTATCTATCATGATATAGAAAAGGAACTACTATAGAACTAGACATATCAAGAAGTCTAAGCCCTAATAGTTATGTGGAATCATGTGGGCATTTTTACAGAATGTCTGCCATCACATTATCTGATCCACGAATAGCTCGCACAGAGAAATGAAAAGGTTGAAGAGCAATTGCATATCGAGTAGACCTCGAGCTCTTCAAATTCTTACTCTGTATAGCAGTAAGAGCTCTTTGGTCGGTTTCTACTATGAAATGTGCGCCTAGAAGGAATCTCTGTAGTTTGAGGATCGACCAAACCATAGCTAATAGCTCACGGTCTAAAACCGAATAATTCCTTTCTGCCGCATTAAGTTTTCTGGAAATATACATTATAGGATGCAGAGTTCCAGAGTACTCTTGCATTAGTGCCGCTCCAATCCCAGTGGATGAAGCGTCACTACGAAGAACGAATGTCTTATCTTTAGTGGGTAGCACTAAAATAGGTGGTGTTGAAAACAATGTTTTAATCTTATCCAGAGAGCATTGGCATTCCTGAGACCAGTGGACCACATTAGGCGAACCTTTCTTTAGAAGTGTTGAGAGAGGTGCCATGATAGAGGATAGATTCTGAATGAATCTGCCATAAAATTGAATAAGACCTAACAGACTTCTCACCTGTTTTTTAGTCTTAGGGATTGAGATGTTAAGTATCTTACTAGTATTATGGTCCTCTGTCTTTAGGAAACCATGACCAACTCGGTGGCCTAGGAAAGAAATTTCGCTAAAACCAATATAGGCTTTAGAGGGTTTCGCTGTCAGGTTGTGCTCACGCAAAGTAGACAGCAATTCATCTAACCCTGAATAGTGATCTTCCCAAGTATCGCTGAAAAGACAGATGTCGTCTAGATATGCAATGACATCTGACCGATAAGATAGGATTCGGCGCATCATGCGTACGAACGTAGCTGGTGCGTTCATAAGACCGAAAGGCATAAAATTCCATTGGAACAAACCTCTAGGTGTTGAAAAAGCCGTGAGAGGTTTGGCGCGTTCAGATAAAGGAACTTGCCAATATCCTTTAGACAAATCAAGTTTAGTGAAAAAATGAGATTTGGAGAGTCGAGTAAGTAGCTCTTCCAGTAAAGGCATAGGTTCGGCATCGAACTTCGTTACTTGATTCAATTTTCGATAGTCAACGCAAAGACGTATGTTATTGTCTTTTTTACGCACAATAACCATCGGCGAAGAATATGCAGAGGTGGATGGTTCGATTATTTTCAAATCTATCATCTCATCCAACTCTTTCTCGACCTGTGCTTGAAAATGTATAGGTATAGGATAAGGTCTAACCCTAATAGGAGTATGGTCAGTTAGAACAATGTCATGTTGAATGACATTCGTTTGTCCAGGGATGTCAGTGAGTACATCCTGAAATGTTTGCAACATAGTTGAAACTTGTCGCTGTTCTCCTAGAGACAAATCAGGAGAGACAGTAACGTTCTTCCATGATTCACTGGAATGAAGTGGGATCATTGGAAGAGGAAGATTTACATCTGAAAAACTTGTTTCCTCATCCTGTATCACGGACAGTGATGAGTAATGACCATGTTGTACTGGAGAATTGTCCGTTGCTTGGAAAATGGGTTGCAAATAATCCGGACGTTCATGGAATTCAGTAAGCATATTGATGTGGAAGGTTTTATGCTTCCCATCAATATCGACAATATAGTCGACATCGGAAATTTTCGATATTATATCGTACGGACCTTTCCAAGAAATAAGTAATCTGTTTTCCCTACAAGGTAGTAATACAAATGCTTTGTCACCAGGACAAAGTTGTCGTAAGCATCTCTTCTTATTGGCAAATTGCCTTGCCTTCTGTTTCGCAAATTCAGAAGAAGAAGTTGCTAATTTGCATGCTTCGATAATTTTTTTGTCTCAACGCGATGACATATTCGTAGGATGACTTTGTGTCATCGTCAATATTGTCAGATGTTATGAGATCGTGAAGCAACGACATAGGGCCACGCGGACGCGCGCCAAAGACGAGTTCAAAGGGAGAAAATCCCGTATGTTCATTGGGTACCTCTCTGTAAGCGAAGAGGGCCGCAGGTAAAACTCTGTCCCAGTCTTGAGGATGATCCTCAGTTATCTTCCCCAGTAAGTTTTTAAGTGTTCTATTAAGGCGTTCGACCATACCATTAGACATTGGATGGTAGATACTACTTAAAGATCTATCTATCTGCAGGGTAGACATTACTTGAGACATGGTATCTGATATTAGTTGGGTGCCATGGTCTGACAATATCTCTCCGGGGAACCCCAGACGAGAAAATATAAGCCAAAGAGCATCTGCAATATCAGCAGTAGTAATGCTCTTCAGAGGAATAGCCTCTGGCCAACGTGTGCACATATCAACACACGTCAAGATAAACTGATGTCCTCTGGCAGACTTGATCTTAAATGGACCAATAATGTCTATAGCCATTTTTTGAAACGGCCGAATAGGAATGTCCGCCGCCTGAATGGGTGCAGCATGCCGTGGACCTTTGGATTTAACTTCCTGACATACTTTACAAGATCGACAATAAATACGTATGTCCTTGTTTACCAATGGCCAAAAGAAAGCCGCAAGGACTCTTGACTTAGTACGGGAAAAACCCATGTGTCCAGCACACTGAGAGTCGTGAGCGTGCTGCAAAATTTTAACTCTCAAATTCTTGGGAACCAGGATTTGAGAATGACTTGACGTAATGGAGTCTTGAACCATACGTACAAGTACGCCATTCTTCTTTGTAATCCACGATTTACGACTTGTGTCTTTATTCGGATCACCTTTAGTTGCAAGAATGAAGAATTTCTTCAGAGTGGGATCGTCTTCTTGCTGTTTTATAAACGAGTCACGAGAAATTACCAAGGGATTATCTTGGTTATGCACTTCATTATCTTCAATAGATGAAGTTTGAGGCACATTAAGAGCCTGAGCTCTAGTGACTACAGCGTTAGCAATCTGCATGTTTTGCCTTTCCCACGTGGAAATTTGTTGCGGAGTGCATTCCTTGACTCCATGAATGCGACCGATGATGAGGTCAGCGATCGGATTCGGAAGAAGACATGCGTGTACATCTCCCGTAAAGAAAGGAGTAGCAATCCTAATGATAGCAGTAGAGTATTTCTCTAATGTGCCGCCAAATGTTACACATTTGACTACTTGTCCAGTGGCACGGGAAGGATCTACGAGTGACTGCCTAACACCAATTGTGGTGCATCCAGAATCAAATAGCACAGAGACTGGATTGTTATTCACTAAACCCTTATGTAAGACAAGAGAACCTCTTCCATCATGCGCGACTGATGCCGGAAGAGCAGGAAGAGGATGGCCACAGCTTAAAGTAGACACTGTGGTTGGCTCAAATAACGTTTTGCATTGGGGGCACTGAGATGCTCTCCCAAAATCAAAAGCGGCACATGCCATATTACTAGCATCATTATTATCTTTACTCTGTTTATAGGCTTCATGGGACTCTTGTTGTACAGAGTTTGCCTGAAAATGTGGTTTATGTCTTTTGTTTTGAGATCTACCTCGGTTATTATCACCTCTGTAGTTATTGTTACCTCTATTGTAACCCCTATTTGGGTTTGAGTCATAGTTCCCTTGGTTACCATTATCATATTCATTATAATGAGTATCTCTGTAATTATGATCTTGTTGACTCCAAGACGGATAACCCTGATAGTTTCTATAATTACTTCCTCTACGGAAATTCCTATAATTATGACCACCCCTGTGTCGAGAGCTATCAGGTCGTCTCCAGTTCTTTGAAGAAGAACCCTGAAATGATTGGTTACCTTGGTTTTGATAACTATTATGGTTACCTTTTTTATCAAATCTGTTTTGAGGTCCCTGAAATCTGTGTGAATAATTGGGATTGTATGGTGTTGCTGAAGCAACTGGCATACTCTCCTTAATCTTAGTGTTGCCAAAAGTCACGTCGGGGTGTGCAGTGACATATTGGGAACAATATTCTTCCATTTCTTTTAGAGATTTGGGTTTACGCTCATGTATAAATTCAAGGAAAGGTTTGTTCACACATGACATAATCTTATCTCTGAGCAACAAATCCATAAGTCCTTCATACGTTTTTTTTCTGTTTTGGAAAGCTCAATCCAACGATCAACTGTGAGACGTGCCTTTGCAGTGAATTCTGAGAATTCTACACCCGTCTCAGGTACCATCGTCTTAAATAAAAGGCGATAGCCTTCCTCACTTAGCTGATATTTTTTTATCAAAGCCGCCCTAATGACATCATAATTATCCTTATCTGCTTCTCCTACAAGGCATAATCTAGTCAAAGATTCACCTTTCAAGTTTTCTGATAATTGATTAGCGTATTGTGATTTATCCACATTATGTGTACGACAAGAACGTTCAAATCTATCCAGCCAGAATGTAATATCGTCACTGGACTGATTGAACGGTGGAACCTTAACCTTGTAAGTAGAAGGTTTACCATTACCACTAGATGCCTGATTAACATTACTCATACTTGTCAATCTCAATTTCTCCAACTCAAATTCATGTTCTCTTATTGCTTTTTTCTCTTCAGCATCTAATCTTTTTTGTTCAGCCTCCCTGTCTAATCTTTTTTGTTCAGCTTCCCTGTCTAATCTTTTTTGTTCAGCTTCACTGTCTAATCTTTTTTGTTCAGCCGCAGCTTCTCTTTCTAATTTTTTTTGTTCAGCTTCCCTGTCTAATCTTTTTTGTTCAGCTTCACTGTCTAATCTTTTTTGTTCCGCAGCAGCTTCTCTTTCTAATTTTTTTTGTTCAGCTTCAAATCTCCTTTCCTCCACCTGCATCTGTAATTTCTTTTGTTCAGCAGCAGCCTCAGCTTCTCTTTCTAATCTTTTCTCTTCCCCACATTGGCCACCAGTTGATAAAGTTGATAATATGTTGGATTTTTATTCCCGTTAATGATATCCACCAAAAGATAGATATAAGTGGATGGAAGCAGACATCATCATCATCATCAGTTGATAAGATCTCTATGGTGTTGTTTGCTCCACTGTAGTGTATGGAATGTCAACTTGACCTACGCAGTGGTGTGTAGACATGGATTGAGTGTACAATGTGCGAATGATGATAAGGGTTCGTGTTGTTGACAAATGTTCTTTTCTCACACTCATGTATGACTGGAAGTCATCGACACCAACGACTGTGTACCTTTTCTAAAGTTTAATTGGACGTACACACTCGACAGCACAGATAGTGACAAATCACAGGTTGGCATAATACATCATAGTACAGTGGATAAATGGTCTTGCAATGTTATGTTACATGGGCACTCATGTAGATTAATATTATAATGGACTGTCAGTAGCCAAGCCCTCAGCATCGCCCATACATATAAATCATCTGACTTCACTGACTGAGCACGTCAGCTTATAAACAATATTTCAGATGGCTTCTAAACCTAATCTCGTTTAGCGACGATTCTCCCACATAATGTTCAGCACATATTTTTTTTCATATAATAATATTGAACCGCTAATAACGGGTTCTCATGTGTAGCAGTGATCTCTGGACTAAACAAGCGATAATACGGGCATCCCCTTTCTCTTCTTGAAAGTCGCTACATGTTTTGGTTCCAAGATGGCTTCACTCGTGAACTGTCACTCACGTTTGGATGCAGATAATGAATCTGTCCTAAAGTTAGTCATTCATAAAACATTGCATTGCTCTGTAGATTTGATCATGAACAATTGACTGCATTCTACAGAATATAGTGCTGCTAGGAATCGAAGTCGTTTTCATCGAGTCAAATATATTCTCTTAGACATTCAAATCGTAACTATCGAAAATGGTGGCTTCGATCGAGAGTTCATAAGAGTGTCTTTGATTACCTTGGTAGAGGAAATATGAAACTGCCATTCCTTGGCAATATGAATAAACACTGGGGTAAAGCATACACGATAGGTTTAGACGACTATCACTTTCCCCACAAATACTGAGATCACTTTTTCCCGGCGACAGGCCGACATAGGAAAAACACACACAGTCCCTATCAGGACGAAGCCAAATCACACCACACTCTAGCGACACATCCGCCGAATAGCCTTTGACCTCTCTAGAGACAACAGAACATATAGTTCGACTTAGATATGTAAAGATATACAGATATAAGACAGACTCGTCCTACTCAGACAAACAATACACATAAATTCAGGCCATAGATATTCTGAAGCAAGAACAATCTATTATTACCCAAACAACGAATAAATCGCAGTAAAATGGATTTATCCGCGGAGTTTGATCGAAGAGATGGCACAACTTTCAAGGGAAGTAACTCAATAATGACTTTCCCTTAAGCACTAAAAAATTACCTATGTGTAATATTGTAAGATATCAAAGACTGCACGTAACAACTACTACACAACTGACACACATAGGATACTATTAAAAATATATGTCACTACAAGATTCATATTGATAAATTCTGTACATATAACTTGTAATTAAAATTGATTGTGATTCCTGGTTCCCTTTGTATTTGAATCAGGACACATATTCATTCATGACAGCACTGAATACATATTGTTATTTGAAAAGTTATCAGTGACTCCTTTAAGATATCATCATAGAGTGTTTTATGTATGTGAGTGTCACAGTGTTGTCAAGTGTGGTGGAATAAATTAAATTGTTTATCTGTCTGTTGTTGTTATGACTTACACTTCATCATACACATACCCTAGACATATAACGTAGTCATCACACTATTCCAGAATAATTCTGACTGAGGTATACATATGTGGCAGCAAGTAAGGTTATATATAATACACTACTCTTATTAGATATATATATACCTTCACAGCTGATCTCAGTCAGTACACTAAGTCCCCTATAAATATTTATAACATCCCACTTTACCACAACTGGAAAGAATTTGCTTTTATTATTTGCTGCTTCGCCTCATGCAGGTCCCGGGGGTCTCTGAAGACACAAGGAAAGAACATGTCTACTGCACCCTCATGCATGTACAAGGCAACTTCTATGAGGTTGCGTATAGATCTGGCAACCTCAAATTGCAAAACTAATTGTCACAGAAAGCACCGCTGCAAGGGCATGTGAATGCTTTGTGTAGGCTTGCTGCCGGGGCACCATCTACAGTGGTGCATCAATGATTCATGAGGGGCGCAAAGGGAAGTGTTGGTGGTGATGATGATGATTTACAGTTTGGCTTCAAAAATAGTTTTAGGAAATCAGAATAATGAAGCTTGTAGGTATCTTCCTGACTGAGCTCTTATGATCGCTTCTTAGCAGAATAATTGTTGGTTTGTAGTAGTTATTTTTCGTAGACAGACATACAAATAGATAGATAGATAGATAGATAGATAGATAGATAGATAGATAGATAGATAGATAGATAGATAGATAGATAGATAGATAGATAGATAGATAGATAGATAGATAGATAGATAGATAGATAGATAGATAGATAGATAGGTGGGTGGGTGGGTGGGTGGGTAGATAGATAGATAGATAGATAGATAGATAGATAGATAGATAGATAGATAGATAGATAGATAGATAGATAGATAGATAGATAGATAGATAGATAGATAGATAGATAGATAGATAGATAGATAGATAGATAGATAGATAGATAGATAGATAGATAGATACTATTATTATTATAATCATCCTCCAACTCCACAAAGAGCAAAGACCTTCCACAGACCTATGCCAAATCTTCCTGTCCCGCGCCATCAGCTCCAGGTCTGTCCATGACTTAATGTCTTCCACAATATTAGGTTTTTTTCGTTTTTTTTTTTTTTGTTGTGTGTGGCTTACATTTTTTTTTTTTTTTTTTGGATGATGGAGTAGCTGGTAAACTTACTTAATCTTAGTGCTTCTTACAACATACTGTACATGGTAGGCTGCAGTGTTACAATTCTTTGTTTCGCTTTTCTGTCCAGCACACACAGACTTAATATACAATTGTATTTGATTTTTATGAAATTGATGGGAATAACATCCTATTCCACCCTAATGTGTTATAATTAGGATACATAATGCCTGTAATGTTAGATTAAGTATACTCTATATACATCCCATACCTAAGGGTCTTTTATATTTGGACATGCGCCCTAATATAACCGACTAGGTTGAACGGGACGCGCCTCGCCAAAACGAGGCAAAACGTTATTTAAAAAAAAAATGTCGAGTGGTACAGTGGTTAGAGCCTTTGCTTCTCGATGCAAACTTACCAGGTTTGTAATTAACCAGAGTAGCATCACGCTCCAGTCTACCCAGCTGTAAATTGGTAACCTGACTCAGCTCTTGAGTAAAGGAAGGCAAAAGCGTCGAGGACAAGAATCGGCCACACACTTCATAAAGCTGAGACCTAGTATAGTTAAGCTTCTAACACTTCTGTCCCTTGTGTCAGTTTTTTATATGGGACTACCTTTACAATTCCATTGCCGTTTTTTGGCTGATGGATTGTTCCCTATCGTTATATATTGTATACAGAAGAAACAGAGAGAACTGAGGACGTCACAGAGATCAATATGTTAAGGTGCTGATGATAAATAGGGCATTCTGACGACGACAGTCTTAGCATGAATATTTTAAAAGCAGAGTTTCCCTTGTTGCTCAGAAGCCAGCACTGCGCATGTGCAGTACTCAGAAAGCTTGGCTTAATATCAATCTGTTAACATTTGGGAATATATATCAAAAGTTGTCGATTTTGGTTCTTCTTCCTTGTTCGTCCTGAAAAGGACTTTGGTTGCATTGTGTCGCCGTTGACAGCGAAGCTGCGATATTTGCACCTTTCGGCCCGACACATCCGACTTCCACGCGGCATTTTTTGGGACCGGTGTAAAAGGCAGGAAAGACGTACGCGGCAACACGCACTATACAGTGCTTCCTATCATCAGGTAGGGAACACTGGACAAGTGATTCTTGCCTAGATAACAGGCACTTAACTCAGGCAGGAAGCACTGTACAGTAGAGATGGCTACTGTGTGTATGTTTCGAAACAATGGTTCGACACAGTTTCGTACCCGAACGATTCGATACTGAGCCTTCTTGCCGTGTCGATACTGTATCGGTTCGTGTCTGCCTCGCTGTTTTGCAGAGTAGAGATGGCTACTGTGTGTATGAGTCAAACAATGCACCGAGTCCGACACATGGACACAGTTTCAGTTCGTTTCTGCCTCGCTGTTTTGCAAAGAGACACACTGTATCACTTTCCGTGGGCCTTTGTAAAATTTGAATAAACCGTTCGGAACATTAGTATGGAATATCAAACATGTCATATTTTTCAAGGATGTGTTATGATGACTTGATTTTACAAGTGATATTATTTTTTGCTGAGAAGTTATAGACACTGGAAATTGTGTCAGTGCTGAAGTTGTCAATGTTTTAGGCGCTATGTTAAAGTTGAAAGTGTCCGTGTGTTCGTATAAATGTAATGGACACTTTATTAGTTCTGCTGATATCTGTGTAGGCCTACTCGGTGTGGATTTGAATCATTGTCTACCAAAACTAGCTTACTCTAGTTTGATATCATGTGTTATTATTACTGTTGTTATTATTATTGTTGTTTTTTTTTATTATTTTCCCATATACTGCAGCTATCATCATATCTACGTTTTATTTCATCATAATGAAGACTTGTGTAAAAATATTGAATTGTGGTCACACGAAACGCCATAGATTTTCACACACGACAGTAAAAACTGAGAAAATTGTCTCACACAATTCATGTATACCCGCCCCGGTACTGTTTATAAGAGACTTCTTTCTCCCCTATTATACGGGCAATTGTGTCGACACACTGTTTCGACACACTGTTTCGACACAGTATAATTAATTGAGCCGACTGTCTCGAAACAACGGAGTGTATCGATTCGCCCACCTCTACTGTACAGTAGGAGGTAGGAAGGACGTAACCGGCAACACGCACTGTACAGTAATTCTTGTCTGAAAGAAATAAATTGGTATATCGCACTGCGTTGTAGTTATATTAATCCATTAGGCAGATATTTCCACCTTTCCTTCCTGTGGTGAATTTCTAAATACAATATCTAAATTAATATATAACAGTATAGGGCATAAAGGCAAAAGAAAAAAAAAGTACAAAAGAATTTTCTGCTGAAACGGTTGGTATCGCCTACGCCTTCAGATTATTATTTGCTAACGAATAGCCGAACAAAACGGTACCCAATTTTTCGGGTTCGTCCTTGACATAAACACCCACTTTTACCTAGTTCTAAGAAACATTTCCCTAAAATGCATTGTAGAACGAGGAGGGGGCAAGGATAGATGAAAATGCTAATTCGTTTCGCATTGATTTCAAACTAAAAGCCAACACTAGCACAGGGGCAAGCCTTGCCTTAGGGGTTTCCCCAAATACAATGAAAAAAGTTAGAATTGTGGACACTACGTCATGTAAACATGTTAAGCTCTTATTATGAATGACCTAAGCTCTCGTAATTATCTCGTAAGTACATGAGAAGAGAAGTGAACAGGAGGTAGTTTAAAAATAAACAACTAACATGGAAAAAAAGATAGAATTTTGAACCAAACCACATAGCCCCTTAAAAATTGTATATTCGTGTACCTGAAGACTTGCTGACCAAGAATATGTTATTAGTTATATAAATAGTCCATTAACTAATTAAATATTGATAAAACAATACATAGAGATCAGAGATACTGTCAGGTCAAGTCATATCTGCTTAGATTTGATCGCATATTTTTGGGGAAAAAAAGTAGGTGACAGATAGGCTAGGATAGTACAGTGAATCTGATTGGGTGGCATTTGAAGGGAGACTAAATATTATTGGCTGACCTTTGAATAAACATAAATAGCCTAAGTAACGTAGGAAAAGTTTGAATGATATTTTTGAAAAGACTGTTTACACTGTAAAATTAAGAATGATTGGCTAACTAAATCGATATTGTCAGAATAAGCGTTAGGGGGACGCCATTTCTAAGAAAATTTTCAACAGTGATAGATGAGAGCAGGCTGTGCTTTAAAATACAAGTTATAAGCAGCCTGGGCAATAAAACAGATCGAAACTGTGTCAGTCATCGTCTCTGTGTATATTTCATTGAAAATTGTGGTAAGCTTGACATTTATTAACCTGTATTTTATATAAAAATTGAATGTGAAATAATAATATATGTCTGGACATGAGTGGGTCTGTAGCGAACATGAGGCAAAGCCTAAAGATTGATCCACCATGTGATAGACTGCCAGAGAGGTGTAAAAATACATTAATATGTATGATTGTCATAAAGGAGCATAACACCTATCCTATTATATGGAAGAGATTACAGCTGGAATTGCAGTGGCGTTGTAACTATTAGGGAAAGGAATACTGGTGTACATTGTCACATCAAAAGAAAATGGTGGCATAGGTTTGTATAAGGATATGATCCTTTTGTTTGTTTGTAATGTACATGTCCTTAACTGTGGACTATTAGTGTATGCTAGATATTACGAGGGATGCATACCTTCACATTTCAGAGGTCCTGGGTACTGACGTTAATGTGGTACCAAACGCTTGAAAACTGATTGAGTCAGGACTCTGCCTGTTACTGAGAGCCCAAGCTAGTGGCCATTGTCTATCAAACAGGGAACCGATTGTCAAGCGAGCAGAGGAAAGGTTCAACATATATTATACGGCCAAGATAAGTTCTTGTTCGGCACCTGAGAGCTCAACTACAGAACTTTAAAAAAACGATCTAATAACAGTGAATAAAAGTGGGACAAATATTTAATAGTTCCACAAGTGACAAAATAGAAACAAACATTTCCAGAAGGACATGATTAAAACAACAACCTAGTATTACCACCAGTATTACCTTAAAGTAGGAGAACACTACATAAATATATTCGATTAATAATTTTATATATGGACAGAAGATTTATTGTGCTATTTGACTGATGTAATTGATTATTGTGATTTCACTTTTAAATTGTCTGTCCTGATTACAAATAAATTTGAATCAGGATAATAAAACTGTAAAAATCTTATTTACACAAAATTCAACCACAGTCTTAAATAAGATAGCCTTTTAAAGTGTCGTTTGTATGTTATTGTGTTAGTACTGTGTGCTGTTGTGAATAATAAACTATTTGTTTGTATGTTTGTTAATTATTGTGCTTCACAATCTACATTCATAACCCTAGACACAACACGAAGTCATTTAATATACTAATATAGATACATTTTGAATGAGATAAAGGGGGTGGTAGCGGAAAGGCACCCTGAAAAGTTCACAATACTATTGAGTAAATTCAGGGACCTTCATAGCTAATCTCATTTATTATAATACTAATACATAACAACAATTCATAACATCAAAATCCACCACATATATTGGGGTCTCGCTCCTGGGGATTGAATTTCTTATAACACCAGCTATATTGGGTAGTTTGCTTCTGGGTTTGCATTTAGTAATGCGGACCTGGCAGAGTGGATAAGTGGCGATTCGCTACCGTGGCTAGGCGGTTGGGTGCCGTTCGGAAGGTCCTGATTCGATCCTGGTAAGCCTATCACTTCTGTTGTTTTTCTGTTGTCTGGTCTTCTACTTCTTTAGTTCTCACTGAGTGCCTGATAACTACCTTTGTGTGTTGTTTGTTTATTTATTTACTGTTTACAGGCCTCGGGTTTCCCCTCCTTATATGTTCTGGGGAAAACCCAAGATCTTAAGGAGATGATCCTTATTGAGCAGCTAAGAGAGTCCATGGCTCCAGACCTGAGAAAGTTTCTCATGGAACAAGGTGCAGAGAGGCTGGGTGAGTTACTCAATGTCGCTGAAAGGTATCAGGCAGCCCAGGCAGAGGTAGTTGGTAATAAAAAGAAACAGGTAGACAATTTTAAGCACCTCAAAACTTTAATAAGTTTGACCATAGAGACCAGAACGAAGGTAAGCACCAGTTTGATAGGCCACGCAATGACTATAATAATAAAACCTCACAATTCAATGAAAGGAAATATAATGACAGAAAACCCTTTAACCAAGGAAAGAAGTATTGTAAACATTGTCGGATGGACAACCATAACACTGAAAATTGTAGAAAGAAAACTCCTACTTTCGCTGCAATGAAAATGGGGAGAAAGGGAGTAAAGGTCAACCCTACTGAACAGCAGGAACCTTACCATCCCCCAGTGTGTGAAGATGTAACATGCAATGGTGTCACCATAAGGTGTTTGTGTGATACTGGATTAGATTATGATTCAGTTGTGAGTTCTCACCTGGTGCAGGCAGATCAATACACCACAGAAACAGTGGAGATTCAAACTGCAACCAAGGACGTAGCGACCATGACACTTCCCGTCGCCAGGATAAATGTGAAAACGCGATATGTGGAAGGAATCATAAAAGCAGCAGTGATAAATGAACCAATCTACCCTCTTATATTGGGGTGTAGATATGTCTTCTTGGGGGAATCCCAAGAGACCTGTGACCCTGGCAACAGTGCAGACCAGATCACAGTCTAAAAAGGAGGACGATAATCCGATAAATACCCATCCAGATGAGATGAGGAAGGCACAGGCGGAGGATAAGACCGTCAAGCCTTGTTTTAAGAAATTGCCCAAATGTCATACACCTCCAGGCAAGGGAGATTTCTATATGAAGAACAAATTGATATATAGGAAGGCTGGAAATGGACCCAATGGTCACGGACAGCTGGTCCTTCCAAATTCATATAGGACTAAAGTGTTGGAACTAGGGCATGCGATTCCCTTCAGTGGTCATATGGGGATCAGCGCAACAGGACAGCGTATAGCTTGTCACTATTTCTGGCCAGGAATAATTGAAGACATAAAAAGATATGTAAAATCCTGTCCAGAGTGCCAACGGGTAGCTCAAAAGCATTGGACTGCTCCAGTAACTCTAGGGGAAATGCCCATAGTGGGAACTCCCTTTGAAAGAGTTACCGTGGACATTGTGGGACCTCTCACTCGGACCAAGAGGAGGAACAGTTACATTCTGACTCTGGTGGACAGTTGTTCTATGTGGGGAGAGGCGGTAGCCCTGTCATCAATTGATTCGAAGCATGTGGCAGAGGCATTACTCACAATCTTCACCAGGTTAGGCTTTCACAACCAAATCTTGACTGATAATGGCTCTCAGTTCAAGGGGAAACTAACAGAAGAAGTATTCAGGATCTTTCAAGCCAAACACTTTCATTGTAGCCCGTATCATCCTCAAGGAAATGGCCAAGTGGGAATATTTAACGGGACACTCATGTCGATCCTGAGGAAGTTGGCACATGAAAAACCAGAGACATGGGACCAGTACCGTCCCGCCGCCTTGTTTGCCTATCGGGAGGTACCCCATAGTTCAACCGGTATGGCCCCGGCAACATTGTTATTTGGAAGACCAATAAAAGGTCCCTTGGAAGCATTTTTAAGGACGTGGACCGATGAAAAGGCAGAAGAAAATATTACCTCATCATATCAATATGTGAACGAGCTGACGACTCGTCTTAAAACTGGCTGGAAACTTGCCAATGAAAATTTGAGACAAGCCAGGAAAAAGCATGCTGCCTATTACAATAAGAAAGCGAAGGATCGAGAATTAGCTGTGGGAAAGAAGGTGCTCCTTCTACAGTTGACATTCAAAAATCCGGCCATCGATAATCCGGTTCCTTCAGTTTTCCGGAATGGATTTCGGAGCGCATTTAATAATTTACCTCGTTGGCGCGCCACTGTTTTCTGGAGCAGTTTATGTTTTGATGCAGCTGTTGGGTCTTGCTTGCACGTGTTAACAGGCATTCCTGCTCATTCCTTCTCATTTATTTGCTGCTGTATAGCCCCATTATGGATTCAGGAAATAAAAGAAGTGATGTAAAACGTAAGCATTTAATTTTCTTTCTTTAAAGGACTGTACAGGTAGTAATTTTCTGTTAAATATATACAGCATATATAACCAAAAAAAAAATCCGGCATTTTCGACAATCCGGCACTCCTTAGGTCCGGAGGTTGCCGGATTTTTGAATGTCAACTGTACTGCACGGCAGCCAGAATAAATTGCAAATTGGATGGCAAGGTCCATATACAGTTCTAGAGAAGGTGTCTAGAACAAATTATAAGATAGATAAGAAAGGGAAAGAGAAAATCTATCATGTGAATCTCCTGAAGAAATATCTAGACAGAGAAAACCAGGAAGAGACACACCTACTGACCTTGTCTGTTGCAATGCAGATGAAAAAGGAACCACTCACTTCTCGTGAATATCCTTTACATCCCTGTGAGACCGCTGCACAGGTCAAAATCAGCACACACTTAACGGAAAATCAGAGGGAGAGGGTTCAACAGGTTCTGAATAATCATACAGATGTGTTAACGGACCGTCCGGGGCATACAAATTTATTGGATTATGATATGAAACTCATAGACCCAACGCCAATCTGTATGAAAGCCTATTCGATTCCGTTCGTTAAGGAAAAAGCTTTAAGGGAGGAGATAGATTATCTGTTGAGAGAAGGGATTATCTCGCACAGTGAATCTCCCTACAGTTCCAGTGTGGTTCTGTTAAGAAAACCCTCTGGAGAACACCGGCTGTGTATAGATTACAGGAAACTGAATGCTGTCACAGAAGGTCAGGTGGATCCATTACCTGATACAAATCAGCTGTTTGCCAGGCTGAATAGAGCTAAATATTTCTCTAAAGTGGATCTGAGTAAAGGCTACTATCAGATTCCAGTAAAGCCGGAAGTCAAACCTTATTTAGCCTTTAGCACCTCGGAAGGACATTATGAATTTAATATGTTGCCATTCGGGCTGAAAAATGCACCGAGTGTGTTTTCGAGGATGATGAGAAAGTTGCTGGATCCCCTGAAGAATCCATGCATCACCAACTTCATGGATGATATTCTCATAGCAACAGAAACATTTGAGGAGCACATTAACTCTCTGAATATGTTGTTTGATCGACTGAGAGAGACCAATTTGACAGCTAGACCGACGAAATGCTGTGTTGGATGTAAAGAGCTGGAATTCTTGGGCCACACAGTACATCAGGGAAACATGACCCCTGACCCCAAGAACCTGGAGAAGTTTTAAAAAGCACCAAGACCACAAACAAAAAAAGATGTGCGATATTTTGTCTCATTATGTGGTTTCTACCAAAAGTATATTAAAAACTTTAACTCCATATGTGCTCCATTGACTGATTTAACGCGCAAAGGAAATCCTGATAGAATTATTTGGACAGCGCAATGTGAATTAGCATACCAAGAATTGAAAGAAAAGCTCACAAGCAGGCCTATTTTGAAATTACCTGACTTGGATCAAGAATTCATTCTGAGAACGGATGCAAGTAATATCGGTTTGGGTGCAGCTCTATTACAACGGTCAAATTCACTTGATGGGGAATTAACCCCAGTAGCTTATGCTAGCCGTAAGTTGAACACAGCAAAACAAAAATATTCAACAAGTGAAAAAGAATGTCTGGCAGTTATATGGGGTATAAAAAAGTTCCAGATGTATCTTTATGGAAAATCATTTAAGATCCAGACAGATCATAAACCACTCGTGTGTCTGTCACAAGCAAGGCATGAAAATGCTAGATTATTACGCTGGTCTTTGCTCCTACAACCATTCCAGTTTAGCATAGAGTACATTCCCTGAAAAACTAATGTGGGAGCTGATTTTTTAAGCAGACATCCGTACGACGAACATCAGAGTAGTCATCAGGCATAGATAGTAAATTTATCTATGTGTATTTAGAAGTAGAAACTGACATATGATCGTCTGTTCTAAAGGGGGGACATGTGTAGTGAATTTCTAAATACAATATCTAAATTAATATATAACAGTATAGGGCATAAAGGCAAACGAAAAAAAAAAGTACAAAAGAATTTTCTGCTGAAACGGTTGGTATCGCCTACGCCTTCAGATTATTATTTGCTAACGAATAGCCGAACAAAACGGTACCCAATTTTTCGGGTTCGTCCTTGACATAAACACCCACTTTTTCCTAGTTCTAAGAAACATTTCCCTAAAATGCATTGTGGAACGAGGAGGGGGCAAGGATAGATGAAAATGCTAATTCGTTTCGCATTGATTTCAAACTAAAAGCCAACACTAGCACAGGGGCAAGCCTTGCCTTGGGGGTTTCCCCAAATACAATGAAAAAAAGTTAGAATTGTGGACACTACGTCATGTAAACATGTTAAGCTCTTATTATAAATGACCTAAGCTCTCGTAATTATCTCGTAAGTACATGAGAAGAGAAGTGAACAGGAGGTAGTTTAAAAATAAACAACTAACATGGAAAAAAAAAGATAGAATTTTGAACCAAACCACATAGCCCCTTAAAAATTGTATATTCGTGTACCTGAAGACTTGCTGACCAAGAATATGTTATTAGTTATATAAATAGTCCATTAACTAATTAAATATTGATAAAACAATACATAGAGATCAGAGATACTGTCAGGTCAAGTCATATCTGCTTAGATTTGATCGCATATTTTTGGGGAAAAAAGTAGGTGACAGATAGGCTAGGATAGTACAGTGAATCTGATTGGGTGGCATTTGAAGGGAGACTAAATATTATTGGCTGACCTTTGAATAAACATAAATAGCTTAAGTAACGTAGGAAAAGTTTGAATGATATTTTTGAAAAGACTGTTTACACTGTAAAATTAAGAATGATTGGCTAACTAAATCGATATTGTCAGAATAAGCGTTAGGGGGACGCCATTTCTAAGAAAATTTTCAACAGTGATAGATGAGAGCAGGCTGTGCTTTAAAATACAAGTTATAAGCAACCTGGGCAATAAAACAGATCGAAACTGTGTCAGTCATCGTCTCTGTGTATATTTCATTGAAAATTGTGGTAAGCTTGACATTTATTAACCTGTATTTTATATAAAAATTGAATGTGAAATAATAATATATGTCGGGACATGAGTGGGTCTGTAGCGAACATGAGGCAAAGCCTAAAGATTGATCCACCATGTGATAGACTGTCAGAGAGGTGTAAAAATACAAGAATATGTATGATTGTCATAAAGGAGCATAACACCTATCCTATTATATGGAAGAGATTACAGCTGGAATTGCAGTGGCGTTGTAACTATTAGGGAAAGGAATACTGGTGTACATTGTCACATCAAAAGAAAATGGTGGCATAGGTTTGTATAAGGATATGATCCTTTTGTTTGTTTGTAATGTACATGTCCTTAACTGTGGACTATTAGTGTATGCTAGATATTACGAGGGATGCATACCTTCACATTTCAGAGGTCCTGGGTACTGACGTTAATGTGGTACCAAACGCTTGAAAACTGATTGAGTCAGGACTCTGCCTGTTACTGAGAGCCCAAGCTAGTGGCCATTGTCTATCAAACAGGGAACCGATTGTCAAGCGAGCAGAGGAAAGGTTCAACATATATTTTACGGCCAAGATAAGTTCTTGTTCGGCACCTGAGAGCTCAACTACAGAACTTTAAAAGAACGATCTAATAACAGTGAATAAAACTGGGACAAATATTTAATAGTTCCACAAGTGACAAAATAGAAACAAACATTTCCAGAAGGACATGATTAAAACAACAACCTAGTATTACCACCAGTATTACCTTAAAGTAGGAGAACACTACATAAATATATTCGATTAATAATTTTATATATGGACAGAAGATTTATTGTGCTATTTGACTGATGTAATTGATTATTGTGATTTCACTTTTAAATTGTCTGTCCTGATTACAAATAAATTTGAATCAGGATAATAAAACTGTAAAAATCTTATTTACACAAAATTCAACCACCGTCTTAAATAAGATAGCCTTTTAAAGTGTCGTTTGTATGTTATTGTGGTAGTACTGTGTGCTGTTGTGAATAATAAACTATTTGTTTGTATGTTTGTTAATTATTGTGCTTCACACTCTACATTCATAACCCTAGACACAACACGAAGTCATTTAATATACTAATATAGATACATTTTGAATGAGATAAAGGGAGTGGTAGCGGAAAGGCAGCCTGAAAAGTTCACAATACTATTGAGTAAATTCAGGGACCTTCATAGCTAATCTCATTTATTATAATACTAATACATAACAACAATTCATAACATCAAAATCCACCACACTTCCCTTATAGGACAAAAGGAGAGATAAAGAGTAAAGATGTATTTGTGTTTGCTTCATATGTTATTCATTTATAGTATGTAAACAAATTTTATGAAATTTTTCTAATTTCGTCTAAAATGTATGGTAGAAAAATATTATAATAATCGCCCCTTCAGTCATAACTGATTATGGGAATGCACCCCTGAGGTGAAAGCCCTCAGCTGCTTCGGCTTGTTGTGAGAGCTTCTTTTCGCCCAATCTAAAGTGGTGCCGTAAATAGCATCGCCACTTAGTGCGATCGGCAGCTTCATCCTCCCACATTGCTGGATTTATGTCCAGTGCCCTCATATCTCTCTTGCACACATCTCTGAACCTCAGCTGCGGTCGCCCAACTGTTCTTTTGCCATCTGCTAGTTGCCCGTAGAAGATATCTTTCGGGATGCGACCATCTTCCATACGGCGGACATGGCCAAGCCAGCGTAGTCTGCGCTATCTAAGCAGTGTATACAAGCTTTGAAGGCCAGCACGTGACAACACCTCGACATTTGTCACTTTATCTTTCCACGAGATGCCGACGATGTGGCGTAGACACCGTAAATGGAAGGTAGTGAGCCTTCTTTCTTGCTTAGCATAGGTGATCTCGCTGCCATATAGAAGTGTGCTGGTGACGCAGGCGTTATATACCGCAGCCTTGGTCTTCGTTGTGAGTTTGGAGTTTCCCCAAACACGCGATGTGAGGCGGGCAAAGGTAGCTGCATCTTTGGCAATGCGGCTGTCAATTTCTGTGGTCAGTGAGAGTTTGTCATTGATGGTAGACCTCAGGTATGTGAAGTTGAACACCACTGCCAATTCATAGTTATCGATAGTGATAACTGGTGCAGCACCCTCATCCTGACTCAGCACATTCGTTTTCTTTAAACTTATTGTGAGGCCAAAGTCCTTGCATGCTTGGGTGAAGCGATTCATCAAGCTCTGAAGCTCCTGTTGGCTTTGAGTGACGACTGCAGCGTCATCAGCGAACAACAAGTCCCCTATGGTGACCTTTTGATTTTTGTTTTTGCCTTCAGCCTTGAAAGATTAAACAGACGGCAATCTGACCTAGTGTGAAGGCATATTCCTTCAGATGCGTCTCTGAATGCATGTTTCAGGAGTAAGGCAAAAAAGATACCTAAGAGGGTCGGAGCCAGAACACAGCCTTGTTTAACGCCACTTCGTATGTAAAAGGGTTGGGATGTGCTCAGAAGACGAAGCATATCCACAAGTCGGAAAAAAAACCCAGAAGATGAAGTAAACCCACAAGTAGAAGAAAACACAGAAGAAAAAGTAAATTCACAAGACAAAGTAAACTCAGAAGACAAAGTAAACCGAGACGAGAAAGAAACCCTTGTACTGTTGCAGGCAATAAAACTTTATTAATACTCTTTATTTATACCCAGTAGATGCTTTGCCAAGTAGAAAAAATGCATTTATCATGTTTTATTGCCTTGGTTTTACTGGCACATAGTACCGTCACTGATGTCTAATAACGTGAGGAAAATATCTATTTTGAAATGTTAACAAAGCTATTATTTATTTTATTTTAGAGATTAATATTATTTTGTATTATATTGTATATTAGTATTAAGTAAACTGAACTAATTTTTTTAAGTGAAACTTAAAATTAAAAAAATAAAAATAAAGATCACTGAAAATCAGATGTAAATATTGTCAACATTATACGAAAAATGATTTTTTTAAAAAGCTTTCATAAAGATTCGTGTTTTTTTTTTTTTTTTTTTTTTTTTTTTTAATGTGCTCTTGTATCGTAATTCACATTAGCTAGTTATCTACAACAACTTAACTCGATTACAAATAAACCCATTACGGACGAAAAAATAAGTTTCGTTGCTCGCTCCGCTATAAGTGTTCTGGACACAGAAGATGTGTTTCACAATGCACTGGCGCAGTCATTTCACTACACCATTGTATGGACACAGGTAAAGCATACATATGGGCGTGAGAAGGCAGGGAAAGCAAACCCGTAAAAAGTTTGTGCTGAAATCGGATGTGTCGGGCCGAAAGGCGCAGATATCGCAGCTCAGCTGTAAACTACGACACAATGCAAGCCTACATACCGCTTAGAAAAGGCCATCCTGTAAGAGTGAGATATGGTCGAACGAACGCAAACAACAACAACAACACATTTCACAATGCGAGCAGATGACGGTATAAATTATTTGACTTTTTATGTTAAGGTAAAAAATAGTTTTTAATGCTCTTTTGGTAATAGAAGTTACTAAATAAGCAATATACATATGTTTAACAGATTTTTAACTGACGCATACTGATTTTCGTTGGTTAGATCTATATGTCGAAGGAATGTCATCTATCCAGTTTTACGTTATTAATTTTATTTATTTATACGCTGTCAAGTAGAAAAATAAACGCAATTATCATATATTATGGCTTTGGTTTTACTGGCACATCCATTTCTCAATACGTACAATATAGCATTAATTATATTTATGTACGGATTTCCATTTTTTTTTTTACCTTTAAAATGTTAAGTCCTTCCTACCCAAGTTGAGTGCTTCCTACCTAGCAGGCAAGGTTCACTGTACAGTGTCCGCTACCGTCAGGTTGGAGGCACTGTACAGTCTTCCCTACCGTACAGTCCTTCCTACCTCCTACACCGGGTTTGCCTTCCCTCTTCGATCCCTTCTCTCTCGGCTAGACTGCAGTGAAGCAGCCTGTTTCCAGGACCACCACTTGGAGGTGAAGTATGGTCTTGGTCAGCTCTGGTTTGCTGACCCTGACGCAAGCAGTCAAGCTATGAGTCGCTGACTGCATTCATCTCTTTTGCTGCGTCTTTGGTCTTTTGTTCAAAGTGTTGCTTTTGATATGTTAATACGTAGCGGAAATTAATCGTATTTTGTCAGTGGTCTGAAGTGTCAGTGACCGGTGTAGTTCCCAGCGGTTTCTTATGAGACAAAGGAAGAATAGGCACAGTGCTCCATTAAGCCTGTCGTATACGGCGACTAATATGAGGTTGTGCATGAGGTTTGCAACCTCATTATGTAAAACACATTTCTACAGAAACCACCACTACAGGACCATGTGTGCTGTGTGCAGGCTTCATGCAAGGGGACTAGCTTCAATAGAGGCCGTACGCTCCATGGACAAACTCATGATGATGTGCCAGCAGTTAAGTTAAATATTTTCTTCAAACTGCGATTATATCTGGTGACATGTTCTACTAATGCACTCAGATACTCAACTTGTCCCAAAACTTGAGCTAACCTACATTTTTAACTAATCATCAAATTTTCCTTAAGTGTTTCACAAGCGCAGTATATTCGACCGATCCCTTTGCCTTTTAAACCATAACACTAGCATTAGCCACATTTGTGGGCCAAGTCAAGCAGGTTTTTTTCTTGGTTTTGGAGGCTTTTCCCCTTAATCCTAGATACAACGTCCGTCGGTTATGTTACGGTACATGTCCAAAAATTAAAGACCTTGTGGTTGGGTATGAGAGATAGTCTGTACTCTCTACGACATTCCAGAACAGACTCGATTTCTGCTGTATCTTATGTGACTTAGCTCTCGACCATGCTCTAAAAAGACACAACCTTTTCCCGCATTTAGAGTGTCAACAACTAGACATATTTGCGCCTATATTTATCTTCTCCTGCGCCAAAGTCGCGCATTTTTTGGGATCTGGTTGACGTACAAAAATAAAACCAGTGTAAAGGGAGACATTAACAGTTATTTGTAGGGATAAATTTCGCGTGCTAGATCTGTTGTTTGTATGTGGGACTGAAAAAGATTGACAGGAACCTAACAGCATTATTTTAGGTTGTGCTGAGTTTTTCTTTCCTAATTGGTGCTTTCTCTCGCATACATACACATACGTATACACATAAACTCACGGACACTTCTAGAACGAGCACAACAAATATGCGACTCTTTTAACATGCAGATTAGTTAAATCTTTACCAAAGGTAAAGGTAGTCTTGTATCAGATCTGCCGTACGGGAGTGAAGTATTATAGATTTCATCTATGCTAGATCTCCTCTTTATTGAGCAAGGGTACCAGTTTGTTTCCACGTTGCCTTCGCTTTCCTTAACTTAGTTCTCTGGACCCTGTGTTATGAACCCGATCCGTTTATCTTGAGAAGCAAGCTTTTTAACAACTCTGCCCTTCTGACGTTCAATCCTATACAAGTATGCGCCAGATCCAGTGGTGGCTCCAAGTTCCATAAGAAGCGCCAAGGACAATGCGCATCATGATGCTCTATTAATTTAATATATAACCTACTCTGCCTGGTTAAGCTTTCAAATAATTATGTAAAGCTCTTCTTCAAACAGTCAATTATTGTGCGAAAAGTCCATAGGTAACTTCAATGACGCAAATGAGTCTTCCAAAAACTATGAAACATTTTAAGACAGTTGATCATGATCGAGTGATGATGCCAGGGTTTCCCGTAACTTTGAAATGATGGGATGGACGCATGTTAAAGGAACAAGCTCGGTTGTTCCATAAATAACTTAAACTGAAACATGATTGTGATGGGTGGCTTTAAAGGTTTAAGAAGTGTCACGAAAGTTCTACGAGTAAAGTGTGTGTAGAAAATCGGTTCGCAAATCACAATGGAGCTGCTGAGTATGTATATAGCAGTCGTGGTGCTTTAGATACATGAGAGGTGTATAATTAATGGGTCAAAGGTGTAGAGTTGAGTTGTTATTACGTGGCCTATGTTGGTCCGGCAAAAAGGATAACCCGGCAAAGCTTTGGAGCCAAGTATTTCGAAAATCGGTGGTGTGCCTGTACATATTAAACAACTGTTCCAGCTTCTGTAGCTGAATTAGAACGTCAAGAAAAATTATTATATGTCTGCCCAATATCCTGTCCTTTAATACGGACATTTGCACGCCACACTGGAAGCCATCTTGACATAAATATTACTGTTTTAAGATCTTCTGACTAAAATAACACAGGGCTGTTTTACTAAACAGTTGCATGTTTATAGCACAACAATTGCGTAATGCCGTTGCTAACAAACTTATATTTGAAGATTTTATGTATCTGAAGGACAATGTGTCGAAAGTGGTGTGTCTCGTTAAAAGGAGGCAAACCTGTACCATTAAAAAAAGGCTGCTGTGCGTCAAGGACTTCTCTAGAAGCCTTAAAATTATATCATTCAAAATGCTTTCAAATTTGGAATTACAAATGACTGTCAACAATAAAAAACGATAAAAACTTTTACAAAAGTCAGAACTTTAAAGAAAAATACATATTATGTCCTGCCATAGCCTCTTCTTGATAATTTAAGATGCAGATTTTAACAAAGTTCAATACTTTTATGAAATACTATTACCAGCCAAAGCTTCTAGTTGAGACATCACGATGCAGACTTTAACAAACGCCCAGCACAGACAGTGTGTGATTATTTCCTGCCATTAGTTCATTGCTTATACATGAAGCTGGCACGCGTAAACACGCGGATCATTCATTCAAGAACCTCAAACAAAATCCTGGTTCACCAAACGCAGATTGTCCTCTACACCGTTCAGGCTGCGATCCAGAATAAAAGATGACGTTGTGTAGGCGACTAAAAAATGTTTATGTTTTTGAACAACTTGGAAAATGAATGCAGCATCTGCTCTGCTGTATTAAAAAAATCAGCATCCCTGCTGTATACTTCTCTTTGTAACATTTTGTGTAACTTTGTTGGTTGTAAAGCAGACGTCAATTTTCCATCTGTCTGTGTATATCCTACCTTTCAGACCCTGGAATGTTCATGTTCTCCCTGTGGGTCTCTGCTTTTGTACACGTGATATAATTATCTCTGTGAGAGAATACGGAACATAGGTTTCCATCTTTAGGGACATATTAAAGCTAGTTCTTTAGTCTCTGTATAATCTTATATTTAATAAATATATTGATATGATAACGAAAAACGCTAAAGAGACCACCAGAAGATCCTTTCTATCATGCAAGTGTGCGTCTGTATTTTTAAATCTTGGCACTCGAAATAGAAGGGCGGGCCAATATAGCCCTTAATTCCTAAGTGCTATCTTCCTTTTTTTTTGTCTCTCTCATTCTCTCTCCCCCTGTTTCTCTCACCTCTCTCTCTCTCTCTCTCTCTCTCTCTCTCTCTCTCTCTCTCTCTCTCTCTCTCCCCTCTCTCTCTCTCTCTCTCTCTCTCTCTCTCTCTCTCTCTCTCTCTCTCTCTCTCTCTCTCTCTCTCTCTCTCTCTCTCTCTCTCTTTAGAAAACTCTGTTGTAAAAATATCTATTTTCTAAAATGTGTTCGACTTTAAACTCTGTTTTCTCAGCTCTGGTAAATTTACGATAAATTCCCTTATCTTTGTTTTAAAAAATTATTACCGTAAACGTTTAACAAATCTATTTTTTATCACGCAGACACATTGTTACGTAACTAACACGTGACGTCTCTAAGCGTCGCCTCTAGCTTTTCAATAACATTTCTTTGTTTTGGGTCCTGATCGATAATAGAGGATCTCTGAGGACAGCCAGCCATGTCCTCGGGACATAACAGACCTGTTCCTTTGCGGAAATAAATATCGCACCTGGTGCGGATCAAATTATAGGATTACGGTGGAATTTTTTAACCACTTTTTATGTAATCTCTGTTCTTTCCTCCTTGCCCCATGTTTACTGCCCTTTATTTCTTCAGACTGCCGTTGTTATCACGTCTCTAGAGATTCTACCTCCAGAACCTCCGTCCCCATTTTTTTTCCATCCCACATTTCCTGGTGTTCGTTACCTCCATCTTTAGTTCAAATTTGTTTACAGATGTTCATGTGAGATGCGGGTTTCAGTGGTTAAGGACTTTGTTTTTTTTTTAGATTCACTTTTCCAGAATCATTACGAAACACGGTTTTCAAAAGAATTGACATACGTGATCTGAACAAAGTAGAAGATTGATACAAACTTAATTATTTCTGTTCTTGGAAGTTTTCAAGTTTCATCAAACCACAAACATAAATGCAGTTTTTTCATACACGGTGTTTTAAAAAAAAAAAAAAAAAAAGATGTAAACAAATAAATGTATAGAAAAATGTAACGTATACACATCATCGTTATTAATTGGATGAAGAGTATTTGAAATGCTGTAAGTCTTTTATATAAAAGTTGATATTGTTTCATTTCGTATGAAGTGACGTAGAAATTTAACTACAACTAAACAGGCGCACCATGCGGCTCTTGGGACAATAATACTGTATACCATTTTGTGGGGTACCTTAAGGCAAAATGGCTTGAAAGAGTTCAGCTATGGTCTCATTAATTCTTTACGACTGTTTGCATAAAATAGCAAGTAAATAATTAGAGGAGTGAACCAAACAATAAAATGATCAACGTCTAACTAGGAACATGAAAAAAAAAATTGGTCTTCTTTTTTTTCTTTTCTTATTATTTAAATGAATGAATAATTAAACAAACCGTCTTTTTCACCGACAGACGCTCTCTTTTCGTCCATGTGTGTGACTTCGCCTAATCCACGTTATAGACAAAAGTTGATCAAACAAGAATTTGACATGATTCTACCGGCAGCTTCTGTTGCTATAGAAATTCCCCTTGCGTCCGTATATTAAATTTAAAATCTTGAATGTTAATTATGTTTGTTTTTGTTTTGTTTTTGTTTTGTTTTGTTGTTTTTTTTTTGGGGGGGGGGGGGGGGTGTTCAATTCATTTTAATATTTATGCAATATTTTGGCGCAATTTTAACCAGCGTTCATTTTTGCTAAATTGTTTTTTCTAAATTAACTGCGTTCACTACTTTTTTTCTTTATCATCATCAATGCCCTTCATAGGTCCTCCTCAACAACCTCATGCTTTCTGTCTTGTGCCATCAGTTTCCGGTCTTTACCATGTCTTCCTCATCCCTTTCAGTTCTGTCTCCCGATCTTTTCTCCATTCGTGTTCTTTGTTTTTAATTTGTGGGAGTGGGGCCGGCCTTCCTTAACCTCTCTTAACCTGAGGATTCCAAAATGAAGACTGCCTGTTAATTCTATCAACAGGTTTCCGCAGGGTGTGTCCTATCCATTGGCAGGGTCTCACATCATTTATTGTTTTAATTGTAACTAATTCTATTAACAGTTTATAAGCCGGGTAATGGACGATTCTTAGAAGTTGTGGACTGTAGGAAGTATAAGGGTATGATAACAATTAACATGCCTAAATGTGCTGGTCTCTTTTGTTATGTATTAAAACTAAGTTTAATCATTGTTTATAGTGAAAAAATACAATGTAGAAATTATAACATAAAATTACTGTACCGTATAGTAATGTATTTTGAACAAATAATAAATTAATGCACAAATACAATTTACGACCGAAGGCCCAGAGTCCAAACTAATGGAAAATAGCATAACAGGATGGCGGTCGCAAGTACGAGTGGTACGCCGTAAGTCGAGGAAAATCTGTAGTTCATTGTTGTCAGTAATGTCTAACAGTAGCTTTTTGTTTTGTTGCTTATTTTCTACCAAACTACTTCCTCAGTCTATACGATCATGTTTGATGTCTACCATCGTAAAAGTTTTCGTTTTTTATTTTCTACCAAACTACTTCCTCAGTCTATACGATCATGTTTGATGTCAACCATCGTAAAAGTTTTCGTTTTTTATTTTCTACCAAACTACTTCCTCAGTCTATACGATCATGTTTGATGTCAACCATCGTAAAAGTTTTCGTTTTTTATTTTCTACCAAACTACTTCCTCAGTCTATACGATCATGTTTGATGTCAACCATCGTAAAAGTTTTCGTTTTTTATTTTCTACCAAACTACTTCCTCAGTCTATACGATCATGTTTGATGTCAACCATCGTAAAAGTTTTCGTTTTTTATTTTCTACCAAACTACTTCCTCAGTCTATACGATCATGTTTGATGTCAACCATCGTAAAAGTTTTCGTTTTTTATTTTCTACCAAACTACTTCCTCAGTCTATACGATCATGTTTGATGTCTACCATCATAAAAGTTTTCGTTTTTTATTTTCTACCAAACTACTTCCTCAGTCTATACGATCATGTTTGATGTCAACCATCGTAAAAGTTTTCGTTTTTTATTTTCTACCAAACTACTTCCTCAGTCTATACGATCATGTTTGATGTCTACCATCGTAAAAGTTTTAGTTTTTTATTTTCTACCAAACTACTTCCTCAGTCTATACGATCATGTTTGATGTCAACCATCGTAAAAGTTTTCGTTTTTTATTTTCTACCAAACTGCTTCCTCAGTCTATACGATCATGTTTGATGTCAACCATCGTAAAAGTTTTCGTTTTTTATTTTCTACCAAACTACTTCCTCAGTCTATACGATCATGTTTGATGTCTACCATCGTAAAAGTTTTAGTTTTTTATTTTCTACCAAACTACTTCCTCAGTCTATACGATCATGTTTGATGTCAACCATCGTAAAAGTTTTCGTTTTTTATTTTCTACCAAACTACTTCCTCAGTCTATACGATCAGTGTTGAGGTCTACCATCGTAAAAGTTTTGTTGCTTTTTTTCTATCAAAGCAATCAGTGACCATCACATCTGGTGGCGTCTTGTAGGGCGGCAACAATCTGTCTCCACTTTGTTCGGTAGTCAGCCACTTTTCGTATGGTGCCTCCGCTCTAGTTTATGCTTTGCATCTGTCTTCACAGTTCTCAGCCAGGTAACTTTTATCCGGCGTCTCTTTCGCTTTCCTTCTAAAGCCATGGCATGGCAGTTCTGGTGATGGTGTTAAGGTATCTTCTGAGTATATGGCCAACCCAGTTCCAGCGTACAACCGCTATGATGGCGTGCATATCTCCTTGATGGCTCCAAGTTGGCAGTTCGTGGTTGGTGATGGTGTTCGGCGGCCAGAAAATTGTAAACATTTTCCTTAGGCAGATTGTGTGGAAAGAGGACAGTTTGGACATATCCTTTTCCATTACTCACCAGTATTCTGCACCGTACAGGAGAACAGACATTTGCAGTTCTCGTATATTTTTAATTTAGTGTTAGTTTACTGGGCAGATTTATGTGATATCGCTTTCGTTTATATTTCCGTTCGAGCATTTGATATTAATTATTTTTATTTCTTCTAACTAACTAGATACTGTTACATTTACTCCTCCTAAATTTTCCTTTCTATACTATTTTCAGGCAGCTATTATATATGTTTCATGAAGTAGAAATGCCACCCTTTTCCTATCATTTCGGAAGATTTTACATACAGGGATATTAAAACGTTGTCTGGTGATGAGATCAGTCTCTTTAATATCAAACTTTATTTTGCCTTTTGTAAACATATTAATGCTGATGCCCCGTGGAGTTCCCGGGGGTCTATGAAGTGACAAAGAAAGAATAGGACTACTGCATCTTTAGGTACTAATACGAGGTTGTGCAACCTCATCATGTCAAATTGACAACAGAAGCCACCGCTGCAAGACCATGTGTTAAGTCCTTTTTATGCGTGGGAGTTAAGTGTGTGAGACTTTCACATGCCAGTCTATTTAACTTTCACATGCCAGTCTATTTTTGATAGACACACATGTTAGCGCATCTGATATAGATGTACTTTGTTTAAATAGTTATGCGTACTTTCCTGCATCACCATTGAATGCAGATGACGCACTTTTGTTGCGTCGATTTGTTGCTATACAAATCAGACCCTTGAGGCATTATAATATTTAGGTCCTCGTTGATGGACGCATATTTTCTGGTGTTCTATCTCTAGAGTAAAGAGAAGACCCATACCTACGAATTGAATATATATGAAGTACTCATGAGTTTTGGTTCCTGAGGGATTATTCCAGGAATTCATTTACGTTTTATAATTATTGCCAGTTAACGGCACGTTTCAAGGTCTCTTGCCTCAAAGACCCAGAGCCCTAATTGTCAAGGCAGAACTTCCATTGCATCTGTAATGATCAATGGCTAGTGTGTCAATCTGAACATTAGGAGCGAATATATATATTAAACTAAGCTGCAATTCGATGAAGTTTATCCGAATTGGTCACGACGTTTGACCTTATCATTATTATAACTGGCATCGTCACTCAAAGGCCATATCGATAATAATGTATTTTCTACAATGAAACTATGATGCCATGTACTGTTACTACTTGCTTGTGATGCGGAATGTCCAAGTCTCGTCTTGAATAAAATGATGTCGATAATCTTACCTACGACTCCAGCCTACTTGACTTACCCGTTGTTGCTGTTATGTGACATATCATTGTCCGTGGTGTCAGCCAACATATTACCACCCCAAACACTTACTCGCCCAATGGACTGATCACCCGTTGGCTTGTCACACCGATTACGGAAACAACGGCAGATGGATCTATTTGTTGTTGCCCTAAAGACGCCGCTAGGCGTGATGGGAAACTACAACAGAGAAAATCAATCTGCTGTTGCCCTTAAGACGCCACAAGGCGTGATGGCCTCTGACTGCTTGGTCGGTCTTTGGCTAAGGACGGAAGAAGAAGAAGAAGAAGAAGAAACACTTACTCAAATCACGAGTTAACAGCATGTGAATTTTTGGTGTAGGCTGTCAAGGATAATAACCTACTACTACAGTCGGCAATGAGACAAACCACCCAAGCAGACTTGGACAAGTCCAAAACTAAGCTCTAAGTGTCATAGGAGGGGACATAATAACCACGCCAACATCTGGCTGTGAAATCGACGCAGACATAGAACCTATGGTCCTGCAACGCAAACGTGCAGTTCTGGAAGCAAGCAACAGCGTGCTATAAAATAATGATAAAAGAAGACCCGAACAGATAACTGGTTGAAAACTGGAAGTCCATTAGCAGATTAATACACACGTTTATCACAAAAAGAAGCAATAACTATAGCAATACAACACACGTGCCACCGACACGAGGAATAATTGCAAAGGCTGCTGGCGTGGTGTGTGTGTGTGTGTGTGTGAGTGTGTGTGTGTGTGTGCGCGTGTGCGTGCGCGTGTGCGTGCGCGTGCGCGTGCGCGTGCGCGTGCGCGCGCGTGTGTGTGTGTGTGTGTGTGCGTGCGTGCGTGCGTGCGTGCGTGCGTGCGTGCGTGCGTGCGTGCGTGCGTGCGTGCGTGCGTGCGTGCGTGCGTGTGTGTGTGTGTGTGTGTGTGTGTGTGTGTGTGTGTGTGTGTGTGTGTACACACACATGTCCAGTAGCAACTCTGTTTGGACTTCTAAGGCAGCTTTCTGCTTTTCTTTTTCTCAACGTATCGTATAAAAGGATAAAGATTTAGGAAGATGAGATGAAGATCAAGACCTTGGTACCACAAGCTGTGCAGGTTGGAACATAGAACATCCATGACAGACCAGGTGGTCTAGTTGAGCAAGAGCTCTTTTGGAACCTGAGACAAACAAAATGTAACGGTAGTCCTATATCAGATACTGCCGTGGGGAAGGAGGAGGTGAAATGTTAGAGACTTTAATTAAGCGACGTCTCAGCTTGATGGGGGGGGGGGGGGGGGAGGGGGGGCGGACCACTTCCCTTGCTCGCTGCCTTTGCCTTCCTTCACAGCAGTCAGGTACTCATTTTTACAGATGTGTAGACTGGAGCGTGATGTGACCTGGTTTCGAACCAGGTCCCTTTGCTTCAAGAAGCAAATGCAGTCTTATTCCACTAGGATACGGAAACTGTGGGAGGTATCGTGAATATCCGTCAAAGGTGCTCTGTTCCGATCAATCAATTCTTAATCTATAGAGTTCAGAAGGTCAGGGCGCTGTGATTCGAAGTAGTGAGAACATCTGCATATTTGAGGCACAATCTTCGTGGTATTCACATTTGGTCGAATCTTTGATATTTAGTATTATCTTTTTCTTTGCATCTAACGACATCTTTGCACCACCCCCCTACATTAGCATAAACCCCGAGACAAGAAATTTATTCTCCTTGCAGTTGTGCTTTATTTACATCATGTAATGATGATGCAAACGTCTTACTTATGCATATGTGGTTACTCTGATTGTCTGTTGTGTTGTCTGGTAATATTCATGTCGCGTTATGCATTTTGTTACCTGAAAAAGTTTAACATGTGAGAGATACTTTATGTTTTACTGTAATTTAATGGTGCTGTAAGTCTCTGAAAGCTCGGCTCGTCATTGGCTGAATTTATTTGTGTAAATGTTTTGCGTTGTGTGTTCTCAGTCACTTCCTTTCTCTCCTTCACTTCAGAGAGAGAGAGAGAGAGAGAGAGAGAGACTGAGAATGGGATATATTGAGAGAGAAAGAGAGAGAGAGAGAGAGAGAGAGAGAGAGAGAGAGAGAGGCGAAAAGCACGGTTTATTAATTATATTCACTTCTGGACTTTCATTAAACTGGGTTTCCCTCTCATTTTATACATTAGGATAACAATGCAGTTGGCCCCCTTGCAAGAAACTATGCCAAAAGCACGTTGTGTATTCTTTCTTGCGCCTGTATTTTCGGCTCATAAAATACGAGTCAACACATATTTTCTCACAGAAGTGCGTGGAGAATACTAAGTTTATGACAACTTAGATGACTCAGTTGTTTTACTTGCCATTCTACAAATCCCCGTGAGACTCCCGGAAATAGAATCATCATTCTTCTATTTATATCTCTGCCAAAAGTAACATTGCGCGAAGGTTGATACCTTTGAAAACCCTCATCCTTTTACTGGAAGTTTGACCATTAGTAGACCACTACTGCAGAGCAGGGGAAACAACCCTCGACAGGTTCTCAACACGTTTCATCACAGGAAAATCCCTGGAAGTGTGTGGATGATTTCAAAGTAAATGAGGGTGTAATTGGCCTCACTCACAGAGGTTCACTTCAATATCTGTATACTAGAGCATTGTGCTTAGCTGGTGGTCATCTAAGAATGACTCTAGATATGCCTTCATGCATACACGAACACGTAATAGGGTTTCACGTCCTAACTCCACACATTCACCAACTGACGCCTCCGTATCAAACGACCAGACTTATAATCAAAACACAGACATGTAGAATAGAACTAGACAACGATCAAATCCGCTGTAGATTAAATAAAGAAAATGGAGATAGATAGGATCTACCCTTAGAAAGCATCCAACTAGTAAGCTAGACATTACCTAGACAGGAATCCGTCGGGGAACGAGAAGAATGGGGAGACCAAAGAGAAGCTGGAGATTAACTAAGGAAGAAGAAGCTAAGGAAACCATACTATCATAGTCAGAGTTTTAAAAAAAGACAGCTCCAAACAAAGGTCAGGGGTCAGCATCGGTTACATCACTGGTTCTCGTGAAACGTAAAAGAGTGAGTGAGTGACTGAGTGACTAAGTGACTGAGTGACTGCATAGTAATGTAAGTTAACGTATTACAGTAAAAATGCGTATATGCAACTCTCTAAATATCTTTGATATAAATCAAAAACAGCAAATACGGAATAAATGAGCATGCACATAAAGAACATCGAAAAGACAATAATTTGCAAAAATTCACAGAATAAATAGAAGCATCGGTTAAAAATATTCTTCATCTAGAAATATGGAGACTTATAGTTTCATCACGAAACAACAATATTCACTAATCTGTTGGTATTCTCCACGCTAGAATAAACCCAAAAATAAATACAAAACAAAACAGAATACGAGGCTAAAGAATAAAAATATAATATATAGTCAGAATAGACTAATAAACAGCGAACTTTGAAGATAAGAAACACAATAACATTTTAAAAAGCCAATAATAACGATTAAGAAAAAATCAAATACGAGATATATAAGAAAGAAAAAGAAAGAATTAATGAGTTGTGAATGTAGAATGAATGATGAACAGAAAGAAACAAGAAATTAGGAAACGAGATGAAAACAATCCAATGAAAGTAACTCTCAGAAACGTAGTCTAGTATTTTTTTTGAAAGACAGACCACATTCCAACCAAACAATTCCCGTATTAACTACAATAATTCTACCAGGCTACGAACTTCCAAGTCCTACAATAAATACCTGCAACCATTTCCCCCTTCACCACCCCCCTCCCAATTTTGTCGCACACCACTAATTCCTTTCTCCCCTGGAGCTGGCGTCTGAGTCATGAATTAGCAAAGTATATTATTGTTGCATTCAACTGTGGTATTTACCCATCATTGAAACCGCCCATGGCGCTCTGTGATATTCAACATAATGGTTGCTGGCTTTGGTGAAGATACCACTATAACTTATGTTGTTTTTGATAAGTATGTTAAGTTAATGTTCATTTTTTTTTTTATCCTTCACATAAGCATATATTTGCCCAATGGGTTGATCACCCGTTGGCTTGTCACACCGATTACGGAAACAACGGCAGATGGATCTATTTGTTGTTGCCCTAAAGACGCCGCTAGGCGTGATGGGAAACTACAACAGAGAAAATCAATCTGCTGTTGCCCTTAAGACGCCACAAGGCGTGATGGCCTCTGACTGCTTGGTCGGTCTTTGGCTAAGGACGGAAGAAGAAGAGAAGAATAAGCATATATTTATTCTTACTCATTCTTCTTCATATTCTTATTCTGTTATTTGGTTACCTTCATTCCATCACCTATTTTTATTTGCTTTTCTTCTCTAACTTCTTACTGTCATTTCGTCTTTACCACGCTCTCTTTCCTTTTTTTTTTCTTTGTTTCCTGTCTTTATCTTTTGAGATTCCTAAAAAAAATTGTGTATTTCAACCTTCATTATTCATTAAAAAAGTGTCTTTATAGTGCTGTAGTTATCTGGTGCTTTTCCCCCCTCACTCATACTCTACTCTCTGTTATCTTTCTCTTTACTTCATCATTTCTTGCTGCATCATTTTTTCATTTCGTAATCTCCTTCTTATTGCCTCATTCGCCCACAAGAGATTTGTTATCTACTGCGGATAAAACTTACCTATTGCAGATAAAAGTTAACAAATGCGGATAAAAGTTAACTATTGTTGATAAAGGTAGAAATATAATGTATGTGAGAAGCGAGTATGACGTCACATTTCCCCCCCCCCCCCCCCATCGTCACTCAATTGTGACCCCTCTCCACTTCACTGCGTGACGTCATATGTGGACGACCCCTTTTCCAACGTTAATACTTCGTCTGAGACCTGATTCAGCTTCCTCTACTCCTACCAGAGACCTGACTCATCTTAATCTACTCATATCAGAGACCTGACCCAGCTTCCTCTACTCCTATTAGAGACCTGACTCAACTTAATCTACCCCAGCCAAAAATCTGACTTAGGTTCTTCTGTGATTGAAAAATCACTCTCTATTTTTCAACTTCTTTTCTTCCCTCTTCTTACCCAACTCGGCCGGCGTGATGCTGACCACATCACCCCTAGTGTGCCGATGGTCAATAAAATATGGGCCTAACACCATATTCCTAGTATGCCTCAATGGGCGTGTAACGGGATCCATTTGTTTTTCTCATCCAACTAATTTACACGACACGAAAGTCAAGATAAAGAAAATTGAATGCCATTTTATTAAATAAAATACACTATTACATTAATATTACAGCTCAACGAAAAATCTGACCTGTTCAGCACGTGACTTCATGGCGAGTAGCAGTTTTTGCTGTCTATTGTAGCGTCCCTTTTGGCCATTGTAGATTTAGTTTATTTTTATTTTGAGTAGAACATTCCCAACTACGATGGTTTGGCCATGTCTGCGGAATGGGACAAGATCGGCTAACACGACGAGCATGTGAAACTAAAAGCCAGGGATCCAGACCTCCAGGACAACACAGAGTCCGCTGGGAGGACAACATTAGACAATCTCTGAAGGACCGAGGACTAGATTGGAACCAGGCCAGGAGGAAGACAGCCGATAGGATAGTATGGCGTTCTCTCTGGCAAACGTTACCACTCAATGTAGAGAAGAGGAGCGACTAAACAAAAAAGTTATTTTGCTTCCAGACAAAATAAAATAATATTTACATTAATTAAATGTCAGTTATCTCACCGTAGTTTGATAATTGTTTATATATCTAAGAGGTTCGAGTAAGGACGTAAGCATTTTAAAATAAGAAGTCTTTTCAGTAACCCTTAAAGACATTTAGTGTCATCCCCAATTGTCTGTCATTTTGATTGCCTCTGGGACACCCTCACTAGCAACAGGAAATAAAAACGAGGGCAAATCAGGAACTGTCATGAAGATATATTATTTATAAATAACGTTTATTGACAAAATTATACACAAGTCACATTGACAGCTAAATAACTCGTGATATTCTTTTTCAACCAATATTCACTTTTCTTATAGCTTGTTAATCAATGTTCAGTTTTCTTATAACTTGTCAATCAATAATCAGGTATTTAGGCCATAAACCTCAATCTTCAAAATGCAATCAAAAATCAAGTCCACACGAACTACAATGGAATCGATCTAGTTTTGGTCCTTGTATTTAGTTCAGAAAGTGCTTCATGCACGCGACATTTGAGAAAGCCAAAATAATAGATATCTTTAGAATCGATCTTAAATATGTCTAGTCAGTTCGATTATCACATCCAATTACTCGTATTATCACGGCCATCACTACTAACATCATCACCATTTTTTATTGACACCCTTTGGAGCATGGACCCATCACTACACCTGGCCTGCATGTGGGAATCCTGCACCAAAGCAGGTTTATGTAACTATTTTATTACATGCTGAAGTTGCCAGCACCATGCACAACCTCATATTAGTCGGCTCATACGACATGCCTGAGTAAGCAGCAGTTCTATTCTGTCATTGTCTCCAAAGAGATCTCCGGAAACTTCTCTGAGTTCTGCTTCGTTTATATTATTTTTATGTCTATACTGTACTTTATTTATCTCTGTTTCTCTCTTTTACACTCTCTTGTTCACTTTCAACTTTGTTACCCTGTCTTTTTTATCTCTATCTGTCTCTATTACTCGCTCTCTCTCTCTCTCTCTCCAATTTTTGTTCACCCTCTCGCTCTCTCTCTCTTACTCTCTCTCTAACTTTTTTATCACCTTTATATCTGTCTATCTATCTATCTATCTATCTATCTATCTATCTATCTATCTATCTATCTATCTATCTATCTATCTATCTATCTATCTATCTATCTATCTATCTATCTATCTATCTATCTATCTATCTATCTATCTATCAGTCTGTCTGTCTGTCTGTTTGTCTATCTATCTATCTATCTATCTATCTATCTATCTATCTATCTATCTATCTATCTATCTATCTATCTATCTATCTATCTATCTATCTATCTATCTACTCAAGAAATCAACATTTCATAAAAGTGAGAAGGTACCTCATAACATTGTACATATTTTTCTTCATGGAGGCAATGGTTTCTTCTTCTTGTCATACGGTAGCTCTATATCAGTCATTTCTCTCTCTCTCTATCTCTCTATCTCTCTATCTCTCTCTCTCTCGCTCTCTCTCTCTCTCTCTCTCTCTTTCAGAACTCTTGACATTACTCAATAGTCTTTGCATTATATATAAGTGAAAGATATCTCATATTTATAATACAGCACATTTCCTCTTACTCCTCAGAGACCGGCGTAAACTATACGGGTAAAGTACTAACAGTAACATAATTTTTGTTTAAGTTTCAGAACTCAGAAAAATACGATCTACTTCATATAGTCGAAAAACAAATTTAACGAAGTCCCTGTATGATTGACTGAACATCTCAGTTAACGAAAAAAGTCATTGTAAATTTTCACGTTCAATGAGCCATAGATATTATACTAAAAGTCCTTAATCCTTCTGTCTGAATTATGAAACCTTCTGTCTGAATCTGATTCCTTTTTGAACATTACATATGTGATATTATAATCTGTATGTTACGTTCATTTCAGTCCCGCCGTTTTCTCTTATCGGTATTACAAATTCAACGGAGACTTCTCTTGATGGTTGATCTCCGGGAGCTTAACCAAATAACACTGTCAACATAGTATATATATATATTTTTTTATTTCTTAGGAAAAGATCTCCCATCATTCACTGTGATGTTTATTTGTTATGCTTTCATTCACTCACTAATGTAATTAATCTAGTGGCTGGTCTAGTACCATTAGATAATGGTTTACGTACGTCAGAAAGTTCTAGTCTATAGTTGACTTGACTTGACCTTGATCCCCTGTCATTGAGCGTCAGCCCTTGGTGATCTTGATGCCATTATGTGGTACTGCACAGTTCGTATAATCTGTTCTGTGCTGCTATAAAGTGTATTGTCTATAGATGGGTTGTGTTGTCTCCAACGGGTTTGGGCTGTGTTTACATTTTGCAGTATTTTGTGAAAAAAATTCTGTTTATCTAGCCATTTAGTGTAGAGACCTGTTCTCAATCTGAAAAATTTGGTTTGGTATCTTCGTTCGATATGGTTGAAAGCATCTTCCTTATTTGGGACTCTTAGGTGTATGAAGAGTCTACTTCCTGTTTTAGCCTGTGCCCACGTCTTCAGCCAATCTTTTTTACAGTTGTTTTTACAGTTAAAGTACTGTCACGCGGTAACAACTTTATTGCCAGCAATGTGGTTCACAAAAATATTACCCTTTAATTAATACTGGTAATCGATACCTTGAAAACAACGTCTTCAGTCTATTTGTTTGATAACAGACCACCTTGTTTATCTCTGCGTGACTTTGGAACATTATCCTTGAAACACCAGTGTCTTATGTTCCTCCCACCGTGTCTCAGTCTCTCTCTGCCTTTTTATTGGTACTATTTATTTTTTTTCCTTTTTCTCCAATCAACTTCGACGTCGTCGTTATCGTGTTTGGAAATCTGAGTTAAAGCACAAATAAAATTATTACACTATATTCATCATCATTATCATCATCATCTCAGTTACCGTCTACGTGTTAGTTAAGGATTAAAGTCGACAGTCAATGAATGGCTGTACAAATAGTTATCTTCCGAATGAACATTGTCACAGTAGGCTATAATTTGAGAATAGATTATGTCTGAGTTCAGACACAGTATGAATGCAAGGATGTGAAAATAGATGAGAATAGAGTCACTAATGAAATTATGAGAAGAGATGTGACTTCTGAAGCGTGGTTGGGCCACGTCTTCAGCCTACTCTGACTTATTTTACTAAGGCAATCTGCTTCTCTCCCTCCTATGCTCCGAATGGCAGTAAGGGACAACGTTATGATATACAGTGACAGTTATAAAAATAAGAGATCCTGACCACAGGAAAGGTTTTTATGTTTATTAAACAACACACAAAAACGATACCACAGCATGATCATACCCCACCTGTATGCCTTCACAATGTCTGACGGCTACAGGGATACATAAAAATCCTCAAGTACAGAAATAATGGTCTACACACTCTTTATCACACGACCAGGCTCAAACGCACACACGCCAACCTCGCCTCGCTACCCCTCCACGCACACTCTTACTGGCACACTTAAAATGTCCAAATTAAGGGGTTAGGCCCCCAGCTATCAAAACACTGACAGCGGCCTAATCTTTTTAAGGCACTAAAGCTTGTCAGGTACTCTCCTACTCTGCTAGGAAAAATCACTCTGTTCCACCTAAGGTATTAGATCCTCGGAATACGGAGTTAAGCTCCCACTGGAAATAGGTAAATAAATCCCAAGAATCACACTTAAAATCGCGGGTAAAAAAAAAAAAAAAAAAAGGTAAAGGAACCCGTTACACGCCCATTTGAGGCATATTGGGAATATGGTGTTAGGCCCATATTATCTTGACCGTCGGCACACGAGGGGTGATGTGGTCGGCATCACGCCGGCCACCTTAACCTTCCCAGAAGTAGCTCTGGTACCCATTTGGGGCTGGGTCGACCCAGGAGCCGTTTGTGGCCTAAAAATTTTTCCGCCTCATCTGGGGATCGAACCATAGACCACTGCGCTAGGAAGCCAGTGCACTAACCACTATGCTACCGCGGCTCTCAAATCGCGGGTGGCCACCACTAATTCAGCGAGCTACCAGTATCCCTGGCTGGAGCGAATTTCTTTGATTAAAATATATACTCCACGTGCAAATGTGGCAGCGTCAGTTAAATGGAACTGCGTACGGCATCATTTAACACAATGTGGCAGTGTTAATGGTTTAATACTTATTTGATTTGTTTTTAAAATGATAATTCATCTGCATATTCCAAGTTAAAAGGTTACTGGCTTAGAGTCCGCCAAAGATATAAATTTCTTGGTTTCAATCTTTTTATAACCCACGTTGGTTCGTTCCTCTTATGGTGTGTTTGTGTGAGACAGTAGTGGTGATGATCATTGGTACAGCACAATACTTGACATAGATTAACAACTAAGGGTCTAGCTCAACTGTAAATAATTCTCAGCAACTCCTTTGATAAATATCAAGATTTATTGAACCGTGGAAGCTTTTCCACAAAACAGCAACATTTGTACAATTCAGTAGTTACAATGGTTCTCGGGTACAGAATCCGTTTCATGTATTATAAATCTTCCACTTTTAGCTTCAATCCAATAGGGATTATAATATTCCTTAACATCGGTATTTTCCTCAGCTTTCTTTATTGAAGTTATTCTAGTACAGAGCGCCTTAGGTGGAGGGCCTCTACTTGTTTATTCACTACTTCCACTAGTTTCATGTGTAGCCTTACTTAATCATAGCATGTCTTGGACTTAGGCTGACATAAAAAGTTTGTACGAGCTACTTACTTGTGTACCACAAAGTAAGACAATCTGTTTCATACAGATTTTTCTTGATATGAAGGAAATACTTTCTTGCGTCTGCAAATACTTGAAGAGTAAGGAAATACACTAAGGTTCTTGTTGAATATCTCAACGTGGGAGCCTAGGATTTTTGTGACAGACCGGGGGAACGCCAGGTTGTTCACCACGCCAAGTTAGAATCACGTCCTTTAAGCAATGGCTCTTTTCTACAACTAACTTTCAGAAAATTATTTCTGAGCGTCTTTCGGTAGTGCGCGATTCCGGCTACCGTTCCATTTGACGAACTATTATTTTGTTAATTTATTTACTGGTCATTCTATCAAGCGATCTTACAGGGAATAAGGTTGTTCCCATTTACGTCACTATTTGCTAAGGCAACTCACGCTGACTGTAGCGTTGGTATGCGAAGCTTGACATAGTTTCAGTACATTTTATGTCATTCTATACTCAATGTATCTCGTGTTTATGATTCACTACGAGATGTTGTAACTGCACTGTTTACTTTCTATAGTAGTTAATAGTAACTTCTTATGTGTTATTATAATTAGTTACTAGCACGAATAAATGCTATGGTAATAGGTCATGCGGCCACACGAATCAGTGATTTTCAGCTGGGAAATCAGGTCATTCAGGAACAATGCGAGGCGTAGGAACCACTGCTAAAGATAATGACGACCGGAAACATCGCTGGCTTCTACTGGGTGTTGGCGTAAAAATACTTCACAGTGACGGGGCGTAAGGGGGTAGGTCAAGGCTGCTCTAAAAATGGAAGGCAATGGCATCAGCTAAAAGTGCTAGGGATTTGTAATATGCCGTGAGTAAATTATGCACAATGGACTGGCTAGTGGCTATTAACTGAAGACTGCAGTACTCGTAAACTTAGGGCATATGAATTTATATGCCACTAATAATTCCGGATGGTTGCGTCCTGCCCAATCCAGAAAAAAACTCAGTACCTGGGACCAGAGCTGAAATAAATAGACCGTCAAGAAAACGTTTATACCATAATATGGTAATTCCTAGCGCGCATTACACAGTACTTTCTCTCACTTCATCACAATAACAAACACGTCCTCCCCACGTCTTTCCCTCCTCTCACACATTCATTACAGAAATCACGAACCACTATCTTAGTTCTCCCCCCCCCCTTTTTTTTCTCTCTGATAAGCCTAGACAATAGTAAATGTAACTTCACCCAGGCGTGACGGCTGGCCTGCCCATGCGCGCGCGTTTGACCTCTCACACACTCAGTGTTAACTATTTCTTTGATCCTTAGCCGCCGACCGTCAAAGCAGTCAGTGGCCATTACGCCTGGTGGCGTCTTGTAGGGCAACAACAAATTGATTCCACTTTGCTCGTTCGGCGGTCATCCTTCGTACAGTGCCCCAACTCTGGTTCATTCTTTGCATCTCAGCCTCCACAGTCCTCCACCAAGTTGTTTTTGGTCGGCCTCTCTTTCGTTTTCCTTCAGGGGTCCATAGCATAGCTGTTCTTGTGATGGCATCGGGGTCTCTTCTGAGGACTTGGCCAACCCAGCTCCAGCGTCTGCCAAACTATGATGGTGTGCATGTCCTCTTGCTTGCTCCGAGTAAGCAGATCTTAGTTGGTGATGATATTCGGCCAAAAGATAAGGAGAATTTTTCTTAGGCATGTTGTGTGAAAAGAGGACAATTTCGACATTTCCTTCTCTGTAACTCTCCGTTTTTTTTTTTTTATAACTCTCTCCATTTTTTTTTATTTTTTTTTTTTTTTGTTTTTTTTTTTTTTTTTTTTTTTTTTTTTATTTTTTTTTTTTTTTTTGTTTTTTTTTTTTTTTTTTTTTTTTTTTTTTTTTTTTTTTTTTTGTTTTTTTTTCAGTTTTTTTTTTTTTTTATTTTTTTGTTTTTTTTTTTTTTTGATTTAATTTTTTTTTTTTCTTATTATTTTTTTTTTTTTTTTTTTTTGTTTTTTTTTTTTTGTTTTTTTTTTTTTTTTTTTTTTTATTTTTTTGTTTTTTTTTTTTTTTTTTTGTTTTTTTTTTTTTTTTTTTTTTATTTGTTTTTTTTCTCCGCGCCATAGAGAAGCACAGAAAGCACACAGCTCTGATATAATCCTAATTTTGTGCTTGTGCTGCACTGAGAGGACTTCCAGATGTTGTTTAGACTAAAAAAGGCTGTTCTTGCTTTGTTCATTCTGTTGTTGATGTCTTTGCTTGCTCCGCCGTCTGGTGTTACTATGCATCCTAGATATGTGAAGGCATCTGTCTGTTCCAGTTGCTGATTCCTTACTGATATGGGCTCAGGGTTGCTCACATTGAGCGTCATGACCTCTGTCTTCTTTAGGTTGATGTTCAATCCCACCTGCTGGCTATACTTATTAAGTCTATCCGTTTTTTCCTGGATGTGTTGATGTGACTCAGTGTTATGCCGACATTACAAACAAATCATGATTACTAATTCACAACGTGAAATGGAAAAATACAAGCGCCCACATCAATATCCGTAATTATGACTTTAATGGACGTTATAAAATTAATGTGGCGATGATACACGCTACTATCAAATGAGTATCAAAACTTTATACAAAATTAATTATACATCTATTAAAAAATGGAACATACAACACCAAAATAAAATAAATCATCTCCCCCTTTCTGTCGTCAACTTATAAATGTGTCAAATATCTCTTCAGTCTTGCCGTACTTCTCAGTGAAGTTAAAATTGGTAGCTAGCGAAATGAAGTTATACCTCCCGAGTTGTGTTCAACAATTACTTTATATTAAGCCATATATTTCTTTCTGTAGAATAATGGCTACACTTTCATTGTGCTGTCCATCCTCTCTTCAGAGTAAAGTACTGTTTCTCCTGTTGCTGTTTTAACTTTTCCTGCCGCTGACCCTCTGCTCTCGCTTATCCATAGAATGTGTAATCTATAGTTTCTCATTTCTGCTGTTACCTGTTTTAGTTTACCCGTCTCGTTCATTGTCCTGACATTCCAAAATCATATTCTTGTTTCATGTTTTGCGATCAGGACGTCCGTTTTCGTGTCAGTGGCTTTTGTTCGGCTTTCACCACTGACAGTCATACGAGCCTCAGACTCCGGATGTCCGTCCCGCAGCAAAGTTTGTTCATTTGTTGTCGTTTCCGTAACTTCATTTCCTTTTACATAGACAGGTGTGTCAGCCCTATGCTAAAACCCCCAACCTGGAGGACCAGGGTATCTGCTTTAGTCTAACCACTGCCCGCGCAAACATGTCCAGCGTGGTAGAACCTTCCAGGAGTAAAACTCCAGCTGGCATAGCTCTGGGGGGTAATCAGGGTACGCAAGCCGCCATACCTCGACAAGGTATTGACACCGGTGATGGCAGAAAGAAATAGAAAGGACATTACTGGAATGGAAACCCATCAACAACAGACAGATAAGAATAAGACTGAGAGGGAGATTCATCAACACTACAAAAATGATATACTACGCACCAACGAATGACAGCGATGCTGAGGTCAAGGATGAATTATATCAACAACTGCAGAAAGAAATGGAAGACACACCTAGATATGATCTTATCGTAGTAATGGGAGACCTCAATGCAAAAGTCGGAACATACAATACATATAATGAAAGAGTAATGGGGAAATGCGGCAGCGGAACAGCAAACGAAAATGGGGATAAATTAATACGTTTCTGTAGCATTAACAACCTGGTCATTGGAGGAACACTTTTCCCACACAAAGAAATTCACAAATTAACATGGGAATCACCAAATGGTCGGGACAGAAACCAGATAGATCACATTATGATTAACGGTAGATGGAGACATGCATTACAAGATGTGAAGGTAAGAAGAGGTGCGGATGTGGGAAGTGATCACCATTTAGTAGTAGCAAAACTGAAAGGGAAACTAAGAACGGCTGGACCAACTGTAACTACACAGAAAAGGTTTGACATCAGCAAATTGAAGGACCCCCTTACCAGAAAAGCTTTTATGGCTGATATAAGAAGCGATATCAATTTGCCAAAAGTCAGGAAAAGACATTGACTGATGATATAGACCAGAAATTTAACATCATTTCAACAATATATAAGGAAAGCAGCAAATCATGCTTGGGATTCCAGCCAGGAAAGGAAGAAGCAAGACTGGATAACACCAGAACCATTAAACGCCATAACGATGAGAAAGGAAATGAAAAAAAAGAAAACAGAAGCGAAGTCCCCCAGGTTAAAGCAACTATATAGCGAACCGTACAGTCAGCTGGACAAGGAAGTTAAACGCCAAACCCGAGCCAACAAATGGAATTTCCTAGACGATCTTGCAAGACAGGCAGAAGAGGCAGCACTGAGAAATGAACAAAGCACAGAATACAAAATAATAAAAATCAACAGCGGAAAACGAGGTGCAAACAATATTACATTAGTAAGAGATAAGCAAGAAAATCTCATCACGACAGCAGAGGGACAGGAAACAAGATGGGCAGAGCATTTCAGAGAAACTCTGAACAAGGAACCACCAGAGACACAATTGAATGTTCCTGAGGCTGAGAATGATCTAGATTTTAATAAAAGACATTCCACGAAAAGAAGAAATCATCACATCAATCAAAGGGTTAAAGAATGGACAAGCTCCTGGCCATGATAACTTAAATGCAGAGCTATTTAAGACAGACCCTGAGCTAGCAGCAGAACTACTAGAACCACTATTTGCACAAGTCTGGAAAACAGGGACAACACCAACAGGTGGAACAAAAGAATAATTGTCGAATTGCCCAAGAACGGAGATCTTGCAGACTGCAATAATTGGAGAGGAATAACTCTTCTCTCAGTTCCCAGCAAAATACTATGCAGGATAATTATACAGAGAATTTCAAAAGCAGTGGACCACAAACCGAGGAAAGAACAAGCAGGATTTAGACAGAACAGAAGATGTGTAGATCATATATTTACCCTCAGGAACATTATAGAGCAGTGCTCAGAATGGCAAAGACAGCAGTACATTAATTTCGTTGATTTTGAAAAGGCTTTTGACAGTATACATAGGGACAGTTTATGGAAAATACTGAGGGCTTATGGAATTCCAAGCTGCATAGTGTCAATCATAAAAAGCCTCTATGCCAACTTTATTTGTAGCGTTGGGCAGAGCAACCTAACCTCTGAGGTGAAGACATTAGTACGACAGGGATGCCCCTTATCAACCACTCTATTTTTAACAGTCATGGACTGGGTGATGCGCTAGACAACAGAGGCCAGTCCAAGAGGAATAAGATGGACTGCATTTTCTACATTGGAAGATCTGGAATATGCAGATGACATTGCACTACTTGCACATTCACATCAACACATCCAGGAAAAAAACGGATAGACTTAATAAGTATAGCCATCAATCTAAAGAAGACAGAGGTCATGACGCTGAATGTGAGCAACCCTGAGCCCATATCAGTAAGGAATCAGCAACTGGAACAGACAGACACCTTCACATACTGTGACAGGATATGAGAATCGACCACCTTGTCAGTCCGCTTTATTCCCACCGTCACCCCTCATTCTTTTTCAATCAACTCGTCTAACGTGGGTTCCCACCTTTCCTTCCCTCATTAGCATACACGCGCTATTGCACAAAGCCATGCCTTTTCGCTAGCTGTCTTACTTATAGTGTAGCCACGCCTACCTGTCTTCTTTCACGCGCTATCAAAGCAGCTATTCAGATATGTAACTGTTTTTCCTTCAAAAGGGGACGGGCCAAGTGCGTTTGCCTGAAGCGCGATGAAACTAGAGCCGTTAACTTAATTATCACGCGAGCGATTGGGAAATCGTTGAATAGTGACAGATCAGACAATGAACGCGTGTAGGAAAAGAACGGGTCGTTAATTGTAGAATCAAGGGCGATAAGACAGAAGACGTACCTTTGATTGGTTACATTTGACAGGGGAAATTAAGCGAATGCAAATGGGACGATAACCACATTTACTGACCACATCTGTTTGTTCGTGTTCCCTGGGGACGCAATTAGCTACAGAGAGAGACGAGATCAAAAGACGCCTGCTCGCTAGCAAACGTCTATGTTGTCGGCAAAGGTGCGCAGAAAATCTTTCATTCGGGAATCGAACAGTAGATTTGCCCTAACATGGCCGTAGGTGCGAATTTTCGCACTAAGGAGGGAAAGAACAGCATTTATGAATATATACCGCGTCTCCCCAAACTCAGTTATCAGTTGCTGCAGAAAATTTCTGAAAATATCTAGCTCGGTATTATAGAGCCATATTACAATTGGATTACTTAAATACGTGGAGATAGTTCATTTTTTCCTGTGTTGCGGTAAATATATATATTAGCATTTAAGTGATTTAACGTGTTAAAGTTTTTTTTTTTTTTTTTATTTCACTGGGATTTTCTGTGTTAATTGAACAGCGTATTAAATAACATATAGCTAATTTTTCCAGCTGTAAACGTAAGTTTAATTACTTGCTATTCCACAGTAAGAGATGCTTTAATTAATTATAAGACGCTAAGCGATTGATAATTGACGGAATACAATTTACTTCTATTCATTATGTGTAATTTTGTAAATGACTAAGTGTCTATATCACGTGTTAAAAGCGATAAGATAAGCTAGACACTTCTGGTTTTAAATATAATTTAATAACGGAGTGGTTAAAGAGGTCTTACCTAAGCGCGTGTTAGATTGGGGCATTTATATTATTGTTAAAATGTTTGTATTTCTTCCTAAAAAATCTAGGCTGGTCATAACCTTGCGATCTAGCGGTCTTATGGTCTTACGGTCTTATGTTCTTAAAACATCCAGAGATAGTTGTTGTTGAATCTTCGTGTTGTGACCCTGTGCGGTCCACCTTCTCCATACATGAGAGTAGTCAAAAACAAGAACACTAACAATAATTTTTAATTATAACTGGAATAGAACAATACCAGAAATTTTTCCATATAAATATCAACAGCCTGCTGTGGCAGAATTTATATCACTATTTTTTTTTCTAACATATGACAGTAAGTTTTTTCTTTTCCACGGGATTACACTCAAAAGAACTCACTGGTCATACTCGGCCATCACCTCAGAGAACAGCCGATGAGTATCATTCTTTAATTTTTTCATCACGTCACAGAGTGTCTTAGCCACATGAGGCTAGACCAGACCGGAACAACATATTAATTCCTATGAAGGTGACCACCACCTAAAAGACTTATCCCAACCATCAAATGGCAGTGATAAGGGTGATACCCAGGAAAATAATTAACGCATCAATTTCAGCGACTACCGGAAAATAGCAGTCAGCAAACCGGATAGTCTGGGGCTTCTTCTTCTTCTTCGTACACTCTCAGACGTCCACTTGAATGTTCTCAAAGAAAGCAGTAGTCAGTTTGAGGCTATTTGAATCCCCGTAAAGCTTTTCCACGAAAGGAGCTGGCGTCGGCCATATGCACTTTCTCTGTACCACATATAAGGGGCACTTTGAAGCAGATGTTCAGCAGTCATTTTATCAGTGCCACAGTTACACTGATCGGTAGTTCCTATCCTTAGCTTGTTGAATAGATGGTATCTCAATCTGTTGTGGCCAGTGCGGAGTCTGAAAATTACCACTTGTTCTCTTCTGTGGAGCTGGTAGTAAGCGTCATTCTGTGTGTGCCCTGGATGTTCTACATTCCATTTGTTTCTGTAACTGATTCTGATAAAACTCTTTGCCTCCTCAAAAGTTATGCTTGCATCAGGCTGAGGTAGATGTGAACCTTCTTTTGCCATTCTGTCAGCCTCTTCATTGCCGGCGATGTTACAATGAGATGGGATCCACTGGATCACAACACTTTTGAATCGTTGACAAAGTTTGTGGAGCACTACTCTGAGATCATCCAGGTCTGTATTATTTTGTCTTTTCAACGTTGCAATTACTGACTGTGCATCAGTAAAGAAAGCAACTTGTCTCTCTGCCGTTTCTTCTGTCAATATAACATCTGCTGCAGTTTTCAAGGCCTCTGCCTCTGCTCTGAAGTTGCTGGAGAATCGTCCTGTCGCCACTGACAGCCTTTTTTCTGCACCAGTACTTAAGGTCAGAAAGACACCCCCACCTCCATTTTCTGTTGCATTTGTTGCTGATCCATCTGTGTATGCATGGGTCCAGGTGTTGCGTGGATAATGTTTCTCTATGTATTTTGTCGCTATGGATTTTCTATCTGTTGCAGTTTGGCTCTTTTTACTTTCAATTCCAGGAATGTTTTCTATCATTTTAGGGAAACGATTTTGTTTCCAAACTGGAAGCTTGTGTGCAGTGTAGATGGGTTTAACAGTGGATATTTCATCTATGGATACTGCTCTCATTTGTGGTTTGGTTGATTCTACAAAATTACTTCGTTTGAGTCTTTGCCTTCTAAGAGCATTTATTCTATGGCACATTGGGTGGTGTCGTGGAATATTCTAATCCACATATATAAATTATCAGGTAAATATAAAGCCTAACAAATACATTTAATAAAGAAAAGAAAAATGGTAAAAGAACAGTGCTGTCACAATGACTGAACTCGAAATCCCCCTTGTTTTCTGCTTCGTCTGCAAATTGTAACGCTTTCACGTTGATAGTAAAAGCCTACTATATTATTACCCGCTTTCTTCAATGAAACGTGTACTAAACTTGAGATACGCAAACTGAACAATGACCTAAATTTAATATCTCATTCATTCCATTTTATACACGGCGTAACTAAAAGACAGATAAGCAGGAGAGAGAGAGGGGCGAATGAAGGCAGGACACATGCAACACTAAACACGCGTCGCGCGATACACAATTGCTGCCATCACGCGTGTAAGGCCACATGCACTAACTTTTTTTTCAGACGGACAGTGATAAAAACACTAACCTTCCCAGAGTTAGGTTTTAAAAAAACCTGGAAAAACGCTTATTAGAAAAGATGACATTAGATGGGTTTACGTTTGAAAACATTACAGTACCCAGACAGCACATCTTCGAAACAGGAGGTAGAAGAAATTGCATATTTTGAACGCAGCCACTTAGCTCTTTTAAATTTGTATATTTGGGTTCCTTAGGGCTTGCTGACAAAGAATATGTAAAACGTTACGCAAATAGTCTAGGAATTACCAAATTATAACCAAAATAAAATAGTGGGGGTGCCTGACAGCATGAAATCATTTCTGCTCATAAAATTTTTTTATAACGTGTTTGAAAAAACCTTACGTTACGGAAATAGCCTACCATGTTAACTCCTAATTGATTGGAGCGCAACAAATATAAGACTAAACACGATTGGTCGGGCTATAAATACTATCTTGTGTTGTTATGGGAAACGAATAGAAGGGGTACTTTTTTGAAAAGATGTGTAGACGTGGTTTCATTGGGTAGAGCTGCGAATATACTCGATTCAGAGCGTCTGTTCATTGCCACATCTTGTAATAAACCTACTAAGAAGCAGTACGTTGAGCACCATTGTATATTTTTTATAAAATAAAGCCTGGGACATCGGCAGATCGGAGTTGTGCTATATTCATTGCCAGTCAACGAAACTGTTTATTATTCTATGAATTGTGGTAAGCTTGAAATATTCAATATCTTTTAATGAAAATTGAATGTAAATTGTTAATTTATGCCTGTATATATGTGTAGTTCAGTAGCGAACATGATGTAAAGCCTATAATGCTCCAGCCTGAACAGAAGGTGTCGGAGGAAAGTAAAACTGCATGGAATGGCCAAACAGTACACTGACACCTAGATTATTGATTAGACAGAAATAATGCTGGAATTGCAGAGGCGTAGTAACCATTAGGGAGGGAAATACTGGTATAAAGTATTTCAGATGAAGCTGACAGTTGGCCTAACGCTCTGAACTCAATGTTTGTGATGTATTGTGCTCAGTGTAGAAAGAGAGTATAAATTAGTTATGACGTAGAAGGTACATCCTTCTTGTTTTCAGGGACCGTGGTCTTAAAGTTATTGAGCAGCACCTGGTCAGAGCTTTGCTGAAGCCAGAGGTGGACAGCATACTCCTTGGTCCATATAGCAACCAGTGGGGTGGCTCCAGAACTCATTAAAGTAATCGAGCAGAGGAGCCTTTTTCTGCAGTCATCACGCAAGATAAGAGAGTGTGGCCATGGAGCTCAACATTATGTACCCCCATCTTAAAATGACAGTGTAAAATACACTTAAGAGGGGAATTTAATTGTTTTAATATCAGGAACTGAGAACATCTCCAATACTAGTTCCAATATAGACAAACTATTGAAGTCATGATGACAAATATCAACAGAGCTTGAACAAAACAAAACCAGTATTACCTCATATTACTACTACACAACTGACACACATAGGATACTATTAAAAATATAGGTCACTACAAGATTCATATTGAGAAATTCTGTACATATAACTTGTAATTAAAATTGATTGTGATTCCTGGTTCCCTTTGTATTTGAATCAGGACACATATACATTCATGACAGCACTGAATACATATTGTTATTTTAAAAGTTATCAGTGACTCCTTTAAGATATCCTCGTAGAGTGTTTTATGTATGTGAGTGTCACAGTGTTGTCAAGTGTGGTGGAATAAATTAAATTGTTTATCTGTCTGTTGTTGTTATGACTTACACTTCATCATACACATACCCTAGACATATAACGTAGTCATCACACTATTCCAGAATAATTCTGACTGAGGTATACGTATGTGGCAGCAAGTAAGGTTATATATAATACACTACTCTTATTAGATATAGATACCTTCACAGCTGATCTCAGTCAGTACACTAAGTCCCCCCTATAAATATTTATAACATCCCACTTTACCACAGGTGGTCTGTTAGTCTTTTGAATTTTTCGGCCTGTAGTTGAGCCCTGCAGTCTCTTCTATCTGTCATTGGCTGGAGGCATGTAATCTTTTCGAGTTCTTTTATAGGTGTTGACTTCATGCCTCCCGTTATAATTCTCATTGCTTGATTTTGGAGTCTGCTAATTTTATCGAAGTTTGTCTTAGCTGCTGTTGCCCATGCTGCCATGCCATATTCAAGAACTGGCCTCACTCGCCCTGTGTACAACGTCTTTAGCACTTTCTCATCTGCACCCCAAGTTGTTCCAGCAAGTTTTTTTCATAATTGCCATTCTTTGTCTTGCTCTCATTCGATTTCTGTCAACCTGTTTTTTCCAAGTCAGACGGCCATCAAAAATAATGCCTAGGTAGTTCGGATTTTCATTTAAATGAAGATTTACTCCGTTTAGGACTAGTTTGAAGCTCTGAGGTCTAGTTGAGAGGGAAAATACAGTGTACGTTGTTTTCTCTTCATTAATCTTCATGAGCCATGTTTTGGCCCACTCTTCCAGTGATGTTAGTGCTTGCTGCATCAGAATGTTTGCAGTAGTGATACGTTCTTCAGAGATCCACAACGCTAAGTCATCTGCAAAGGAAGCATTGTGTGCTATTTGTTGAATATTGTCAGTTATGTCATTTATGTATGCAAGGAACAGTGTAGGTGACAGGACTCCCCTTGTGGGACACCCTGCTCTAATATAAACTTTTTTACTAGTCTGTCCTTGCAGCTGTACTCTGGCGGTTCTATTTTCCAGGTAGTGACCAATCCATTTGTACATTCGCCCACATACACCACTTCTCTGCAGTTTGACTTTCAATCCCTCTTTCCATACAGTATCGAAAGCTTTTTCTAAATCTACCCAAACCACTAGCGTGTGTTTTTTTTTCGTGGAAGGCATCTTCGATTTCCTGAGCTATATATGTGATTTGATCCTCAGTGGATCTGTGTTGTCTGAATCCTGCTTGTTGATGGTTTAATATGTGTTTGCTTTCCAGGTGCCACATCAGTCTGGTATTTATCATGCGCTCCATCAGTTTTCCTACACAGCTTAGTAGGCTGATCGGTCTGTAACCATTTGGTTCTTTCGGGTCCTTGTCTTTCTTTGGTATAGGTATCAGTATAGCTTCTTTCCATGCCTGTGGGACAATTCCTCTTTTCCAACCGTAGTTAAGTACTGCCAGAAGCTTCTTTTTTGCCCTTGTGCCGAGACCTATTAACATTTCATTGGTTATTCCATCTTTTCCAGATGACTTCTTTTTCTTTAGTGACTTTATTGCCTCTTCCATTTCTGCCATTGTCAAATTTGTCATCATATGCTCTTCAGGTGCAGTCTGTGTGTTGTCATGAATCAACTGTTCGTTTGGGGCTGAAATTGGCAAAGAATAGGACTCTGAATAGTCTTAGTACCTGTTAGAGTTTTATTTCCATGGAGTACCTGCTACATCTATTGGGTAAGTGAATATGAAAGTGGCCACTGTATGTGTGAAGTGAATGAACGGAAAGAGATAAACTTATTTTCTTTTGTTACCATCAGTATACTTACCTTCTTCTTTGTTTTTTCCTCACTAATCTGAATAGTCACGGGATGGATTAAATTAAGAACCGGTTCTTTTCCCATACTGACTATTTCATACCTTATTGTTAAAATTGATCTTTTGGGTTAATTACCTGTGTTAGGATCTTCATTGTTTTCCTTTACAAGAGGGGAGGGCCTATTGAAATCATTTTCATTTTTGTCTGTAAACTATACTTTATTGATGTAAATGCTTGATGTTGTGATTTTTTCAAGTGACAATAAACTTAATAAACCTTTAGTTAACGTGTTGGTCAACCCCTGCCCATATATATGTTATCCATAGTTTGTTTTCACGTTTGTGCGTAGTTGTCACAACAAAATTGTGTGTACGTGAGTGTAGTGTAACTTGTATTTTGTACCAGGAGAGAAAGGGCATCAAAGTTAAATATAGTCGTAAAGATAGGCTGGATTAGAGTAATTACTCAATCCAGAGACTGTTCGTTCTCTTACACTATCACCTCGTGAAAAAGAAAACTGTTTCTTACACCTTACCCTCACATAGTTAACACTATCACCTCTGCTCGGACGGGACCATATATATCTCAGACCTATATTATCAAAATTTACGACACATACCTAGGATGAATAGTAACACCAGACGGTGGAGCAAGCAAAGACACCAACAACATAATGAACAATGCAAGAACAGCCTTTTTTAGTCTAAACAACATCTGGAAGTCCTCTCAGTACAGCATAAACACAAAATTAAGATTATATCAGAGCTGTGTGCTTTCTGTGCTTCTCTATGGTGCGGAATGCTGGAGAGTAACAGAGAAGGGAATGTCGAAATTGTCCTCTTTTTACACAATATGCCTAATAAAAATTCTCCTTATCTTTTGGTTTAATATCATCACCAACCAAGATCTGCTTACTCGGAGCAAGCAAGAAGACATGCACACCATCATAGCAGGCAGACGCTGGAGTTGAATTGGCCATGTCCTCAGAAGAGACCCCGATGCCATCACAAGAACAGCTATGCTATGGACCCCTGAAGGAAAACGAAAGAGAGGCCGACCAAAAACAACTTGGCGGATGACTGTGGAGGCTGAGATGCAAAGAATGAACTAGAGTTGGGGCACTGTACGAAGGATGGCCACCGACCAAGCAAAGTGGAATTAGTTTGTTGTTGCCCTACAAGACGCCACCTGGCGTGATGGCCACTGACTGATTTGACGGTCGGCGGCTAAGGATCAAAGAAGAAGAAGAAGAAGAAAAAGTAGTCATATATATTAAGAGAAATACAGTAATTAAGTCTGCTAACTCTATATTATTTATCTACCCATAAATATATATATGTATATATTGGAAGAATTAAAGTAATTAAGTCTCCTAGCTCTCTATTATTAATCTACCAAGGAAAAACAAACCTCCCAGAGGAAAACAAATCGACTAAGTAAATGTGCTTACCAAATCAAGGAATTCCGATTTACACTCTGTAACAATTGTTAGCTTTCAACTCAACAACGTCACTAGACGACAACATCCAAGAATCGACAACTGGTGGTGAATGATAGTGACATGAACTTAAATAGTGAGACAGATTGCCGGTGTTCGACGAACGCTTTCCCTCACGTGTGCGGATGAAACGTAACACAGTCGTAAGAGTGTTTACGATCTCCCGTTCGATGCTCGCCCCAATTCAGAATGAAGGATCGAAGGCAGCTGGACATGAAAGAACCAGAGTTCTCCGAGCGACCGAGGTCACAGAAACTAGCCGCTTGCTACACAGAGACTTCTTCGGCAAGAAATGCCGCTGAAAAACTTAGAGGAGAAAAGAGTTCCTTGTTTTCCCCCACACATCAAAGAAACCAGGGCCCGTTTAGCTTCCCTGAATGCCAACATGAAAAGATCGTTAGACATCCAGCCGCTTTGCACGTGCAAAGAGGTGTGTCTAAACTGGAATGTAGCAACATTGACAGAATCGGAGAGAAAATAAGTGCGGTTAAAATAAAAAATGACAGAATAAGTGGGCGGTAACATGAAATAGAAAAATAACAGACAGATTAACTTCAAACAAGGGCAGACAATTCTAATCATCTGTGACAAACATCAATACAATGTTATTAACATAATAAGTTATTATGATATTATAAACATGTTGTAGCTCCCGGGGGTTCTAAGGAAATAAAATAAAGAGTAAGCCCGCTAAAATTGTATTGCAGGGCAGAGTTGTAAAAAGGCATTTATGCCTATTTCTTTACCATGATGAAATAAAGATTTCGTTCGTTCGTTCGTTCCTCTCTTAGACAGCATACTGGACTGTTCACTTCATGTCTTCATGGAATGACTTTATCAATTCTAGCAGTTTAGTGGGGGCAGCCTATTTTAGGAGGATTTTGAAGACCCCGTCCCTGCTAACCCTATCAAATGCCTTTGTCAAACCAATGAAGGCGTGGATATTGTTTGTTTGTTTTTTTTTAATGCTTTCTTGATTTTTCTTGAAGTTGTAGGAGAGAACAGATCATGCCTATCGTTGATCTGCCAATGTATACATCCAAAGTCACAGTGTGGATTTCGAGCATCACATCCACACTCAAATAAATCGTGCTAGTTACTACCTTCATTCTTCCGAATATACCACAACAGTGCAAATACTTAACAGTATCTTGAAGATCAGTTTTTACTTAATACAGATGCGTCTTCAGTATCACACATAATTAAACTGCATGACTTCATGTTACTACATCAGAAATGTCATTGCAAACAAACAACTGCACTTCAGCACAACTGCCAAGCTAAATGTAAAAAAAAAAGTAAAAGAAAATGTACTCTCATAGCAGATACTGCCACCGGGGAGTGAAGTGTTAGAGACTTCACTTTACCAAATTCAACATCAACAGGTGAATTGACCAGTTCCCTTCCTCGCTGCCTTTTCCTTCCCTAACTCAAGAGAAAAGTAGGGACCCATTTACAGCTGGGTAGACTAGAGCGTGAATTGAACCTCACCTTCTGCCACGAGAGACCAGCGCTCTAACCACACTGCTAATCGGATACTCAAACTAAATGTGCAGTGACCAATTGCTACTCTCACGTCACGACCTTCTGTCAAATGACCAAAGACGACAGTTCACGGAACACCTTGTTTGCCCGATTAAATAAAAACACACTTACAAACTGTTATACTTTATATCAAATATTACATTCTCGTGAACTACTTCTCACACAAAGTAAAATAATTATGAGCTAACTCATTTCAAAACGCAAATATCAAAACTATCTCCGTGGCTTATTGTTACAGGCTTTTTCTTTAGCTTGCAACGTATGTCCCTCTCTTGTCACCTTCAAATCTTGCAATCGATTTTTCAATCACTTCCGGATGAGCAATAGCTCCGAAGCTTGGCATAGTTGTGTATTCCCCATGACAATACAATAATCTTTCGTAAAAATAATAAAATGAATAAAATTAAAATTAATATTAATTATTTTTTTTTTGTATTGTATCATCACTGAAATAGGCGATAACTAAAATAATCTAGGTGTATTCTTTCCAACAAGATTGTCTCTCTTGAGAGAAATGTTGAAACTTCTCCAATAGCCCCCCCCCCCCCTTTCCCCCCCACCCCCCGTCATTAACGGATCGATTACATTTGACTTAAATTTTAAAAAAAAACACTTAAAAAGAAGAAAATTAAAAATATTTTTAAAAATGTTTTAAACACAGGCTTGCACTAAAAAGCCACAAATAATTGTTCAAGGAGTTTATAGCTTGCAGTCAAAAAAATGTAACATCATATTGACAAAAAGCCTGGGACGCTTAAGCGCTTATCATATATCTTATCCGTAAGTGTGTAATGAAGTATAAAGCATAAATTAATTTCATGTAGAATCAGCTCCCCAGGCTTTTTCAATTTGATCAGAGACATTCTCTCCCTTTTGACCATCTTCAACAACGAAGTAGAAGTAAAGTCATATACAGACACAAAAGGGGTGGGTCGCACGTGCGATAGAGAGAAACATAGAAAGAGAGGGATAGAGAGAGAGAGTAAGACGAAGGTAATCTAGACAAGAGGAAATATGAAACAATACCTATTTAGACACAACAGAAACCAGAGCCTTAATGAAATCATCATCTCATCTAAACCCGTAACCCAACATGGGTCGTAGGGGTGCCATGGTGGAAGCAACAGCAGAGCACTGCTCTCTATCCTCAGCAATGCGTACAAGTGTGGAAAAACCGTGCCCTGCCCATTCTTTGATGTTATCAGCCCAGGATTTTCTTTGCCTTCCTCTTCTCCGTTTACCTTCGACTGTTCCCTGGAGGATCGTTTTCGAAAGGGAGTCATGACGAGGCAAGTGTGGTAAAGTGGGATATTATAAATATTTATAGGGGACTTAGTGTACTGACTGAAATCAGCTGTGAAGGTATCTGTATCTAATAAGGGTAGTGTATTACAGATGACCTTACTTGCTACCACATATTTATACCTCAGTCAGAATTATTCTGGAATATTGTGATGACTACGTTGAATGTCTAGGGTTTTGTAAATGATGAAGTGTAAGTCACAACAATAACAGACAGATAAACAATTTAATTTATTCCACCACACTTGACAACAGTTTGACACTCACATACATATAACACTCTATGAGACTATCTTAAATGAGTCACTGGTAAATTTTCAAATATCAATATGTATTAAGTACTTTTCATTAATATATATGTGTCCTGATTCAAATACAAAGTGAACCAGGAATCACAATCAATTTTAATTACAAGTTATATGTACAGAATTTATCAATATGAATCTTGTAGTGACATATTTTATTAATATTATCTTATGTGTGTCAGTTGTGTAGTGGTACTATGAGGTAATACTGGTTTTATTTTTCAAGCTATGTTGGTATTTGTCATCATGACTTCAAGTGTTTGTTTCTGTTGGAACTAGTATTGGAGATGTTCTCAGTTCCTGGCATTAAAACAATTAATTTCCCCTCTTATTTTTATACAATGTCAGTTTAAGATGGGGTTACATAATGTTGAGCTCCGCTGGCCACATAGTCTTATCTTTCGTGATGTCGGCAGGAAAAGACTCCTCTGCTCGATTGCTCCCCTGTGTTCTGGAGACACCTCACTGTTTGCTATATGGACCAAGGAGTATGCTGTCCGCCTCTGGATTCAGCAAAGCTCTGACCAGGTGCTGCTTCAATAACTTTTGGACCACGGTCCCTGAAACAAGAAGGTTGTACCTCCTACTTCAGAACTAATTTACACTCTATTTCTACACTGAGCACAATACATAACCAACACTGAGTTCAGAGCGGTAGGCCAACTGTCAGCTTCATCTGAAATAATTTACACCAGTATATTCCTCCCTAATGGTTACTACGCCTCTGCAATTCCAGCATTATTTCTTTCTAGTCGATAAGATAGGTGTCAGTGTACTGTGTGGCAATTCCATGCAGTTTTACTTTCCTCCGACACCTTCTGTTCAGGCTGGAGCATTATATAGGCTTTACCTCATGTTCGCTACTGAACCACACATATATACAGACATAAATTATCAATTTACATTCAATTTTCATTAAAAGATATCAAATATTTCAAGCTTACCACAATTCATGGAAATAATACAGAATTACGTTGACTGGCACTGAATATAACACAATTTCGATCTGCCGATGTCCCAGGCTTTTATTTAGAAAAATATGCACTGGTGCTCAACGCACTGGTTCTGTAGTAAGTTTATTTGCAAGTGTGGTGGTGACCTGACGCCTCTAATTGACTATATTGGCAGGTCTAACCAATCGTGCCATGTCTACCCAATCGTTTGAAAAAAAGTACTCCTACTCCCGTTTCCCCTGACAACGAAAGATAGTATTTATAGCCCGACTAATCGTGTTTAGCCTTACATTTATTTTCCGCCAATCAAATAGGAGGTAACATGTCAGCCTATTTCCCGTACAATGGTGTGTTGAAAATCTGCCACTGAGCGATTCTGATTTGGGTGTTGTCTGACATCCCTCACTATTTCTTTTGGCTATAATTTGGTAATTCCTAGACTTAATTTAGGTCATTAATCAGCTTGCGTATCTCAAGGTTTTTCTTAGAAAGGCAGTACACGTTTTATTGAAGCAAGCGTGTAATGATGCAGTAGGCTTTTACTATCAACGTGAAACGTTACAATTTGCAGACGAAGTAGAAAACAAGGGGAATTTCGAGTACAGTCATTGTGACAGCACTGTTCTTTACCATTCTTCTTTCCTTTTATTGAAGTTATTTGTTAGGCTTTACATTTACGTTTTAATTTATATATGGGGATTAGAATATTTCACGACATCTCCCCTCTTAAAACAGACATCTTATGTCAGTCCTTTATTCTATATACACATAGATAAATGTAAGTCAACTTGACTTTACTCTGCTGTTGTGCTATCATGGTTTTATGTAGTTGGGTCCATTCAGAGTAGGCTCTACTCATGAAATCTGCCTCAGACCTCTACAACCAATAATATTTTTCGGTTATGTTACTGAACAGCCGCAAGTGTGACTGCTTGTCTTAATGCTGCTTCACAACCCGTATTCACCATTTCTCTTCTCTGAGTCTGCGCAATGACATGTCCAGAGAACATTAGATTTTCCCCAAAATGTACGTTATGAGGAGATAACATATACCTGGTGATAGCAGAGTTTTCGTAGTGGATCCCATAATCTTCTTATTAACCTGTTTGAAACATTCGGAATATCCTCAATCAAAGAGGCAACTCAGGGATTCATTACGTTCCTCCGAAATGTTTACATCCAACAATTTTGTCTGATCTCAGGTTTTACTGGAATCTGCTAGTAGCCTTTACTCAGATCCACTTTTGAGAAATATTTAGCTTTATTTAGTCTGGCAAACAACTGATTTGTATCCAGCAATGGATCCACCTGTCCTTCTGTAATAGCATTCAGTCTCCTGTAATCTATACAGAGTCTATGTTCTCCAGAGGGCTTCCTTAGGAGTACAACACCGGAATTATACGAAGATTCACTGTGTGAAATAATTCCTTCCTTCAACAAATAGTCTATCTCTTCCTTCAAAGCTTTCTCCTTAGCAAAAGGAATCGAATATGGTTTCATACAGACAGGTGTGGGGTCTATCAGCTTCGTATCATATTCCAATAAGTTTGTATGTCCTGGTCGGTCTGTTAACACCTCTGCATGCTTATCTGGAACCTGTTGTACTCTCTCTTTCTGAGTTTTCGTTAAATATGTACTAATTTTCACCTGTGCCGCTGTCTCACAAGGGTGTAATGGATATTCAAATGATGAAAGTGGTTCCTTTTTCATCTCCATGGCAATGGACAAGGTCAACAGGTGTGTCTCTTCCTGATGTTCTCTTTCCAAATATTTCTTCAGGAGATTCACATGATAGATTTTTTCTTTCCCCTTCTTATCTATCTTATAATTTGTTCTAGACACCTTCTCTAGAACTGTATATGGACCTTGCCATCCAATTTGTAACTTATTCTGACTACCGGGTAGAAGAAGCAGTACCCTCTCTCCCACAGCCAAATCTCTGTCTTTCGCTTTCCTGTTATAATAGGCAGCATGTTTCTTCCTGGCTTGTTTCAAATTTTCATTGGCAAGTTTCCAGCCAGTTTTTAAACGAGTGGTCAGCTCATTCACATATTGGTAGGAGGATGTAATATTTTCCTCTGCCTTTTCATCAGTCCACGTTCTTAACAGAGCTACATATGGACCTTTAATTGTGTGGACCTATTTGTCCATGCACCGGTATGGTCTCTTCCACTAGAAGCTCTATAGTGATGATTTTTCCTCCCAGAATTATCATTCACAAAACGACCGCTACCAATTCTTCTTTTGGGGCTTTCTCCCCACTTAAAATTCTTGATGAGAGATTTCCTCTCTACATCTTCTTCCTCCAGTTTGTTTAAGTCCGATTGAGGTATTTTCGGCTTATCTTGGGGTAAGACATCTTTTTGCACTCTCTGCATAGTGGCCATTGTAAAACAGTTAAGTGAAGCTTGTCCGTGAAAAGGGGCTTCCCATTCCCTTTGGTCCACTTTATCAAATTTATTTTTCTTTTTATTATCAGGCCTAATTTTGCCCCTGGGCGTGTCCAGGTCCTGATCAATGTTCCCACTTGTGGGTGTTCCCTCATGTGCTATGCTACACCTTTCTACAAAATTCTCAATGTCCCATCTTGCCTTGGGCCAATAATAATTGTGAGCCACCTTTTGGATAATGGTACCAATTTTCTCATGGTCCCCATCTGGTTTCACATGTAGGCTCCTTATTAATTTTGTCCTATATCTTTTAGGAAGTACTAGCTGTCCCTGACCTTTGGATCTTGCTCCAGTCTTCCTATACATCAACCTGTTTTTCATGTAAAAATCTCCCTTGCCTGGAGTTGTATGACAAGTTGACAATTTCCTGAAACAAGGCTTGAGGGTCTTATCCCCAGCCTGTGCCTTCCTCATCTCTTCTGGAGTGGTATCCAACATAATATCCTCCTCCTGTCTTGAGGTCGACCTGACCTGAAGGGTGGCCATATACACAGGTTTCCTTCTGCAACGGTCAGTGTCATGATTGTCCATCGGACAATTTTTACACCACCTTTTCCCTTGGTTGAAAGATTTTCTTTCATCATATTTCCTTTCATCGAATTGTGGGGTTTTATTTTTATTGTCATACCGTGGCCTATCAAATTGGTGCTTACCTTTGTTTTGATCTCTAGGATCAAATTTATTAAAGTTCTGTGGTGCCCTAAAATTATCCACCTGTTTCTTCTTATTATCTGATACTTCTGCCTGAGCTGCTTGATACCTTTCAGCAACATTTAGCAACTCACCCAGCCTCTCTGCACCTTGTTCCATGAGAAACTTTCTCAGGTCTGGAGCCATGGACTCTCTTAGTTGTTCTATAAGGACCATTTCCTTAAGATCTTGGGTTTTCCCCAGAGACGTCCATTTCTCCAAGTATGTCTCTAACCGTGCAGAGAACTGGTGATAGGTTTCACCTGACAGTAGTTTAGCATTCCTAAATTTTTTCCTATAAAATTCTGCGTTCTTTTCATATCTTAACAAAAGAGCCTGCTTTAGCATGTCATAATTTTCCTGATCACCTCTGCTCATTTTGGCAAAAACTTCATAAGCTGCCCCACGAAGACCTTGAGATAACTTTAAGCTCCACCTTTCTCTCTCTAACCCATATGTGGTAGCTAATAGTTCATATCTATTTAGATAGCTCTCAATATCATCGTCTTTCTCAACAAAATGATCTAAATGAAAATTCATAGCCGAGGTTGAGGCTCCCTGACTAGCAGTGGCATCAGAGGCAAAGGGACTGGGACCATTTTCAGGAGCATGGCCTTGAAACTCAAACTCCCTTATTGTCTAACATACAAATGTAACAATTCAATCTTTCAATAATTATCTAAGGACACTACAGGCACTGAGAGCTCAACGTTATTTATTTTCACCCAAGGATACTTTTTAATTCTTATTATTCCCAATATCTATAACAGGAGAAAGTTCAATATCCCTGGAGCGAGCCCCCAATATATGTGGTAAAGTGGGATATTATAAATATTTATAGGGGACTTAGTGTACTGACTGAGATCAGCTGTGAAGGTATCTGTATCTAATAAGGGTAGTGTATTACAGATGACCTTACTTGCTACCACATATTTATACCTCAGTCAGAATTATTCTGGAATATTGTGATGACTACGTTGAATGTCTAGGGTTTTGTAAATGATGAAGTGTAAGTCACAACAATAACAGACAGATAAACAATTTAATTTATTCCACCACACTTGACAACAGTTTGACACTCACATACATATAACACTCTATGAGACTATCTTAAATGAGTCACTGGTAACTTTTCAAATATCAATATGTATTAAGTACTTTTCATTAATAAATATGTGTCCTGATTCAAATACAAAGTGAACCAGGAATCACAATCAATTTTAATTACAAGTTATATGTACAGAATTTATCAATATGAATCTTGTAGTGACATATTTTATAAATATTATCTTATGTGTGTCAGTTGTGTAGTGGTACTATGAGGTAATACTGGTTTTATTTTTCAAGCTATATTGGTATTTGTCATCATGACTTCAATTGTTTGTTTCTGTTGGAACTAGTATTGGAGATGTTCTCAGTTCCTGGCATTAAAACAATTAATTTCCCCTCTTATTTTTATACAATGTCAGTTTAAGATGGGGTTACATAAGGTTGAGCTCCGCTGGCCACATAGTCTTATCTTTCGTGATGTCGGCAGGAAAAGACTCCTCTGCTCGATTGCTCCTCTGTGTTCTGGAGACACCTCACTGTTTGCTATATGGACCAAGGAGTATGCTGTCCGCCTCTGGATTCAGCAAAGCTCTGACCAGGTGCTGCTTCAATAACATTTGGACCACGGTCCCTGAAACAAGAAGGTTGTACCTCCTACTTCAGAACTAATTTACACTCTATTTCTACACTGAGCACAATACATAACCAACACTGAGTTCAGAGCGGTAGGCCAACTGTCAGCTTCATCTGAAATAATTTACACCAGTATATTCCTCCCTAATGGTTACTACGCCTCTGCAATTCCAGCATTATTTCTTTCTAGTCGATAAGATAGGTGTCAGTGTACTGTGTGGCAATTCCATGCAGTTTTACTTTCCTCCGACACCTTCTGTTCAGGCTGGAGCATTATATAGGCTTTACCTCATGTTCGCTACTGAACCACACATATATACAGACATAAATTATCAATTTACATTCAATTTTCATTAAAAGATATCAAATATTTCAAGCTTACCACAATTCATGGAAATAATACAGAATTACGTTGACTGGCACTGAATATAACACAATTTCGATCTGCCGATGTCCCAGGCTTTTATTTAGAAAAATATGCACTGGTGCTCAACGCACTGGTTCTGTAGTAAGTTTATTTGCAAGTGTGGTGGTGACCTGACGCCTCTAATTGACTATATTGGCAGGTCTAACCAATCGTGCCATGTCTACCCAATCGTTTGAAAAAAAGTACTCCTACTCCCGTTTCCCCTGACAACGAAAGATAGTATTTATAGCCCGACTAATCGTGTTTAGCCTTACATTTATTTTCCGCCAATCAAATAGGAGGTAACATGTCAGCCTATTTCCCGTACAATGGTGTGTTGAAAATCTGCCACTGAGCGATTCTGATTTGGGTGTTGTCTGACATCCCTCACTATTTCTTTTGGCTATAATTTGGTAATTCCTAGACTATTTGCGTAACGTTTAACATATTTTTTGTCAGCAAGTCCTAAGGAACCCAAATATACAAATTTAAAGGAGCTAAGTGGCTGCGTTCAAAATATGCACTTTCTTCTACCTCCTGTTTACTTCGAAAACGATGTGGTGTCTAGGTACTGTAATGTTTTCAAACGTAAACCAGTATAATGTCATATTCCCTAATAAGCGTTTTTCAGGATTTTAAAACCTAACTCTGGTATGGGTAGTGTTTTTATCACTGTCGATTTGAAAAAAAGCTAGTGCATGTGGCCTTACACGCGTGATGGCAGCAATTGTGTATCGCGCGACGCGTGTTTAGTGTTGCATGTGTTCCTCCGATCAGCCCTCCCTTCTTTCTATCCTAAGTCCATCTGTCCGTTCGTTTATGGTAACGTAGTGTAATTAATGCTAGTATTAATTTAGGTCATTAATCAGCTTGCGTATCTCAAGGTTTTTCTTAGAAAGGCAGTACACGTTTTATTGAAGCAAGCGTGTAATGATGCAGTAGGCTTTTACTATCAACGTGAAACGTTACAATTTGCAGACGAAGTAGAAAACAAGGGGAATTTCGAGTACAGTCATTGTGACAGCACTGTTCTTTACTATTCTTCTTTCCTTTTATTGAAGTTATTTGTTAGGCTTTACATTTACGTTTTAATTTATATATGGGGATTAGAATATTTCACGACAGCAAGCTTTCGACGTTTCACTACTGACAAAAGTGGTTCTTGGTGGCCTGCATAGGTGTTTATTTTCTCTCTAACATAGACATTTGTTTTGTGCTCTTTATAGCAAATGCGCAAAATTCTTCTATAACATTTATACTCGAAAGCCTGAATCCTTCGTTCCGTATCTGCAGTGAGTGTCCAGCCCTCACACCCATACAAGAGAATAGATAATACAAGTGATTTGTATAATTTGATCTTCACAGGAAAACTGATGTTACTTTTCCAGATCACATTCAGCCTTGTCATGGCAGCTGAGGCCATCTCAAGTCTTGTCTTGAATTCTTTACTTGATCTTCCACCACTACATATAGTGGACCCCAGATATTTAAAGGTGTTAACTTCTTCTAACGTTTGCCCATTTAACGTAATGTTGGTCGGAACATGTTTCTTATGGCTATACACCAATATCTTGCTTTTTTCTATATTAATTTCCATCCCACACGTTCTTGTTACTTTCTCCAGTCTAGAGGTAAGGTCTTGAAGTTCTGATTCTGTTCCAGCTATAAGATCTATATCATCAGCAAAACGTAGATTGCAAAGAGGTCGGCCTCCAATCGATAGGGTTGTTTTATAATCGTAGAGAGCCTCCTGCATAATATGTTCTGGATATATATTAAAGAGCACTGGGGACAGGATACATCCATGACGAACTCCTACAGTTGTTTTGAAACATTCTTCAATGTCATTGCTTGCAAAAACAGCACTGCTTGCGTCCTTGTATAGGGCTTCAATTATATCTATGATGTTGGTATCAAAATTGAATTTTCTCATTATTTGCCATAAGCCTTCATGCCAGACTCGATCGAAGGCTTTTGTGAAATCGATGAAGTTATGGTATAAATCGTGTTGATGCTGGAGATGTTTTTCCATCAGTAATCTAATATTGAAGATTTGTTCTGAGTTACTTCTTTTTGGTCTAAAGCCAGCCTGTTCCTCTGACAAGATTTCTTCTGATTTCTGTTTTATTCTGTTCAAAAGTATCCTTAACATCACCTTACTTGGATGACTAATAAGGCTTTTATGTTACCCTTTCCTCACTTTATTCTGTTACCCCCTACCTCACTCTGTTCTGGTCAACTCCTTACCTCACTCTGTTCTGGTCGACTCCTTACCGCACTCTGTTCTGTTTTACCCCTTACCTCACTTTGTTCTGTTACCCCTTTCTTACTCTTATCTGTCACCCCTTTTCTCACTATTCTCTGTCATCCCTTACCTCACTCTGTTCTGTTACCCCTTACCTCACTCTTCTCTGTCACCCCTTATCCCACTATTCTGTCATCCCTTACTTGACTCTGTTCTGTTACCCCTTACCTCCCTCTATCCTGTTCTCCAGTCTAATTGTCATCTTTTCATTCAGATTAATAAATCTTGTGGTGTCCACCACCCCCCATTTTGTGTGTTGTAGCATAAGCCTGGTTGAAAAAGGAGGAGGGCGGCCTGCATGGAGGTCGTAAGGAGGCAGCCCCTCCACCATGCAAAGGCACAACAGGCCAATCACCTGTTTGCTTTAAACTTTTGATTACGAGAACTACAAGAGAGAAAACTGTACTGATTCTAAAGGCGACGAACTGGAACGGACAACGGACTACGACTTATGGAACATGGAACACAAGAAGTATAAATGAGAAAGAAGAGGAGCTGGTGGAAGAGACGAGGAAAGCAAAACTAGAAATCCTGGCTATAACGGAAACGAAGAAAAAGGGACAAGGAGTCATGGATCTCCATGGCGACACGCTGCTCTACAGTGGTGTACCCACTTCTGAAAAAGCAGAAGGGGGCGTGGATTGCATTGTGGCCAAAAACAAAACAAAAAAAGATAATATCAAGGGATGGAACTTTGTCTCGGAGCGCATTATGGTTGTAAAAGAAGGAGAAACCATAGTCAACCTGGTCATAGTGGATGGGCCAAATGAGGATGAGAGAGCAGAGGTCAAGGAGGAATTCTTCGAGCTGCTTCAAAGGACAGTGGATAACTGCCTAGATGAAATTATTATGCTCGGAGATTTTAATGAAAGAGTTGGAAATGACCATGCTAGATGGGGTGGAGTTATCGGAAGATATGGAGAAGATACTCTTAATGACAATGGAAAGCGACTCCATAGATTCTGCAGTAAACATAATCTGATCATTACAAACACAAAGTTCCCCCATAAGCGCATACATGCATACACTAGATGTGAACCAACAAAGAATGAAGAAGTCAGTGTTCGACTATGCCATAGTTAGGAGGAGCTCATTCAAATATGTCCGGGATGCTAGAGTCTGGAGGGGGCCAGAGATTGGAAGTGATCACTACCTGCTAACCATCAAAAGAACAACTGAAAGAGTTGCTCAGCCTAGGAACTGCCCAACATCAAGCAAGAAACTAAGTAAAGGAACAGGAGACATGAGCATTAAGACCTACAAGTTGAGAGAGCCAGAAATTAAGACCATATATCAGGGGCTTATTGCTGCAGCGGTGAGCAGCACAGAAGAACAACCTGATGACTTGGAAACCCTCTGGCTTAAATTCAAGGACACCATAAAGACAGCTGCTGGAGAAGCACGGGGTGAAGTCCGACTTGGGAACAAGAGAAACAGGACACCTTGGTGGACAGAGGAAGTTAAAGAGAAAATAAGAGAGAAGAAAATGGCATGGAAACAATACTTAGGAGCTAAAAACACAGCAGGACAAATAGAGAAATATAGAGAATATGTGACACTCAGAACAGAAGCAAAGAACAAGATGCTAGCAGCAAAACAGAAGTCCTGGGGAAAATTTGGAGAAAAGCTAGAAAAAGATGCGCAAGAAAACCAGAAATTGTTCTATAAGACCCTAAAGAACATGAGGAAGGAAGAACAATGCCCTCTTAAATTTATAAAGGACAAGCAAGGCAAATTGCTAACTGCCCCCAAGGAAGTAATGGAAAGGTGGAAAGAATATTTCTCAGAACTCCTTGATGGTGAGCAAGGTCAAGCATCAGAAATGATAACCACTAGCACAGAAGAAAACACCAATTCTGGTGAAAAACTGAAGGCAGCACTGGAGAAAATCAAGATGGGAAAAGCAGCAGGGCATGATGGTATAACACCAGAAATGGTTAAGTACATGGGAGCAGAAGGCTACCTATTACTCTTAAGGATCCTACAGGCAGCGTGGTGCAACAAGACCATACCAAAGGATTGGAAGACTGCAATCATAACACCGATTTTCAAAAAGGGTGACAATCGACAATGTGGAAACCATAGAGGCATTTCCCTCCTCAGTGTCCGTGGTAAAATCTATTCTAGAATCCTAGAGCAGAGACTCAGACGCCTAGCTGAGCTACAATTGGATGAGGTCCAGTGTGGATTCCGAGCAAACCGAAGTACTCAAGACCTAATCTTTACACTCAGACAGCTGAGTGAAAAGGCTCTTGTGTATAAGAGTGAGATCCCTCTCTGTTTCATAGATCTGACAGGGTCCCCTGGAGCAAACTATTTGACTGTTTGGCAAGGAAGAACATTCCAGCACCTCTGATTCATGCTATACAGTGCTTCTACAAGTCTTGCAGAAATTATGTGAGGACAGCAAAGCATAAGTCAGAAGAGTTCAGGACCACCACTGGTGTAAGACAAGGTGATATCCTGTCACCTTATTTTTCATACTCCTCATGGACGATGTCATCAAGGCATGTAAGGAGAGAACAAGAAAGTATTCAGTGGGGTACTGGAAGATGAGACAGGTCTGTATTTCAGAGCTGGCATTTGCTGATGATGTTGCCCTGATTGTTAAATCAGAGGCACATCTCCAATCCAACCTGCAAGTCTGGATGGAAGAGCTGGAGAAGAGAGGGATGGTCATAAGCAGCTCGAAAACAAAAACCATGGTGATATCACGAGAGGAAAGAAGACATCAGATTAAGCTGGGAGAACAGATCTTGGAGCAGGTTGACCACTTTAAATACCTCGGAGCTGTTATAGATCGGAAGGGAGGCATCAAAGAAGAGTTGGCCACTCGAAAAGCAGCAGCTGGGAGACTATCAGGCCATAAATCGAGGATTCGTCAGCAAGAGAGAAGTTGGTAAGATGGCTGTGTATCGCTCCATCTATGTCCCAGGCTAGACGTATGGATGCGAGTCATGGGCAATGACTACAACCCACAAAAGCCAGATCCAGACATCAGAAATGAGGTATTTGAGGAAGGTGGTTGAAATAACAAGAAGAGACATGGTCCACAACCAGACGATACGTCAAGGCCTAAAATCCCACCCCCTGCAGACCCAAGTAGAAAAATCCCAACTAAGATGGTTTGGTCATGTCTGCAGAATGGGAGAAGATCGGCTACTACGACAAGCATGGGAAACTAAGAGCCAGAGATCCAGACCTCCAGGACGACCCAGAGTCCACTGGGAGGACAACATTAAACTATCTTTGAAGGACCGAGGACTAGAATGGAACCAGGCCAGGAGGAAGATAGCCGCTAGGATAGTCTGGCGCTCTCTCTTCCAAACCTCTACTCCTCACCGTAGAAGGGGAACGACCAAGTAAGTAAGTAAGTAGCATAAATAAATCCTGGGCTTTGTACTCTGCCCAATCCCCATTCTGGTAATACACATACACACCCACACACCCAACCACACACACACACACACACACACACACATACACACACATAAGAAACAACGCTCCGGTAGTTTGGAAAAGGAAAATAATTACAATTTAAAAGTGTGTTACTTTATTACCTGACACAGGTACACAATTGAATTCTAACACTAGAATCATGACATCTTTATTATACAGTGTTCCGGCACAGGTTTACATAGTGAGTTCCTGCACCTTTAACAGACAATTCTAGCATCCCTTTTTTCCCCCTAAAACAATCCCGAGCTGTGACATTCCTTTATGATTGTGAGATCCATCAACCGTTTTGTAATAGGAATTTCGGCACTTCTTTTCTTACCAGAAAAAAATAGCTTTGGATAAATTTATCTTGACAACTTCCGTATGTGATTAAATTAATACTGTTGCATGCTTTTCGCTTTCTATTGATTCTCTGTTGTTTTTTTTTTTTTTTTCTATCCAGCGGCATATGGGCTTCAGCTCTTCGGCCCAATGACATTAAACAAATTTCATGGCCTTGCGAAGCTGGGGAGCCTATGGACTTTTCTTCCTACCCGGTCAGGAGCCAGATGTCCGTGCCATCTCTGCTCCTTTCCATCCACATAGGGTTTGTGGTCAGGAGCCGCTCAGGCTACTCCAGTCCCCGGTCGAATGCACTGCTTCAAATGTCTTCTCCAGGACTCGAATTAATCGTCCAAGTCCCGGTCGAAAACACTTCTCCAAATGTTTACACCAGGGCGCGAACCTGGATCACTCGATCGCCAGCGCTGTGTGGTAACCACTACGCTAGCGCGGCTCCCAATTGATTCTCTGTTAAGTTCATCATTACCAACTTGTTCCTTTAACTTCCTATGGAGCAACCATTGTATTTAGTGCAGAAAGTCCGCATCAAGCATTCACATGAACTTACAGCCGTGGTTTTTGTAACAATATGTGTTATATGATTGACCATGACATTGACCATGACATTGACCATGACATTGACCATGCACAACCTCATATTAGTCGACATGTACGACATGCCTGAGGGTACAGTAGTCCTTTTCTGTCTTTGTCTCTTAATAGACCCCTGGGAAATACACGGGGTTGTCTTAAATTGTGAAATTAGGTCGCTAAAGATCTGAATGTCAAGGTTTTACTATGAAGAATATTTTGCTGGAAAAAGAAAATTCCACTCATCTAGAACATGTATGAACCTTCTTCTTCGTCGTCGTCGTCGTCGTCGTAGTTGTTCGCTCTCAAATAAACCACATCTATCTCTCTTATAAAGCTGGTAAGCCGTCTCAGGCTTCTGTCGTCACCATATAGTTTCTCCCTCAACTGGATTGGATAAGACCACGTTGCTACCCTGCTCCTCTCATGGAGCCGACAGTTTTGGAAGACTGCAATCATAACACCGATTTTCAAAAAGGGTGATAATCGACAATGTGGAAACCATAGAGGCATTTTTTGGAAGACTTGTTCAACTGTCTGTTTGTCTTACCCCACTTGGGCACTCATCTGTCTGCCCGAATTTCAGTTTGTTGAAAAGATGGTATCGGAGTCTGCAATGGCCGGTTTTCTGTCTAAAGATTATCATTAGATTTCTTCTTGGTAATGTGTAATATGGGTCTGCATTACCGGACTCATGGATGTTCCTTCAGCCATTGGTCTCTAGTTATTTCTGATTATTACATTTATATCTTCATGCGTAGCCCTGTCTTCTGTTTGGAATTTCCTTATTTCTTCTTTGGCAAGTTAATCTTCCTGCTCCAACTGTATAGACCAACATGACCTATTATTTAAATTTCTTCTTCTTTGATCCTGAGCCGCCGACTGTTAAATCAGTCAATGGCCATCACGCTTGGTGGCGTCTTGTAGGGCAGCAACAAAGTGCTTCCACTTTGCTCGGTCGGCGGCCATCCTTCTTGCAGTGCCCCAGCTCTGGTTCATTCTTTGCGTCTCGGCCTCTACAATTCTGCGCCAAGTTGTTTTTGGTCGGCCTCCATTTCGCTTTCCTTCGGGGTCCATAGCAAAACTGTTCTTGTAATGGCATCAGGGTCTCTTCTAAGGATGTGGCCAACCCGACGCCTGCGTCTGTCAAATATGATGTTGTGCATGTCCTCTTGGTTGCTCCGAGTAAGCTCTTCTTGTTTGGTGATGGTATTCGGCCGAGAAATTCGGAGAATTATTTAAATTTAGAATTTCATAGATAGGTGCTTGCGTAAAATAGAAGGATTGAAATAGTATGACTGCTTATTTTCTTTATATTTACGAACTTTCATAAATGAATGCTAGCATAGAATAGAAGTGTTGAAATTGTACAACAAAGTCATCATTGTGGAACTGATGACTAGATCCAGGCAATTACCAGTGGAACAAGAGACGAGAAGAAGATGCTGGCCATGGATAAGACACACATTAAGGAATCTTGTTGATAGCATTTCAAGGCAGTAATTGTTCTGAAATCAATAAGGAAAGAGGACCAGGGTGGACCGAACAACATATGGAGAAGAGAACTGGAAACAGACCTGAAAGTGGCGAGGAAAGACCTGGAGCTGTGAGCACGCGACAGGAGGACTTGGCATACGTTTATTGAAGGCATTTTCTCCTTAAGATGCTTAAGTGAATGAAAGGTTATTTAAATTGAGCGAATAAAGGGACAGATCAATCAAAGAATGTTCTCTGAATTTTTTTTTTTTTTTTTAGTGCAAATAAAAACAGCGTGAGGAGTACAAAAGGAAAAACTTCCCTTCCAAAATGCCTAAGGGAGATATTAAAGGACAGTACCGTACCAGCTATAAAAAAACAAATAGACAGATGTAATAATACCACGTGTGTACTCGGCATAAATGCAAGTGTTTACTGATAAGAGGCATTTCACATTATCTAGTCAGAAAAGTCAATACAAGTTTTCTTAAAACAGCCAGGCTCTTTCTTCTTCTTTGCCTTTCAACTCCCCTTGTGAAACTCATGCCCTCAGTTAGTTGTCTTGGAGCATTCCAGGCTGGAGAAATCTGTTCAATTTCTTTTTATGTCTCCTTTTTCTTTCTAATGTCTGCCTTCAGTACTTCTCAATGTATGTTTGGCCACCTCCATAGGCGACCTCCTTGATGAGTATACTATTCACTCCCCGACACAATGTTCTTTCTTCACCTCCGGTTGCGTTGTTACTTTTCTGGTCAATTTCACAAATTACACATCGGTGATCCAGCTAAACTCGGCAAATCCTTCTATCTACTTATGACACTGCAATCGATTAATTAACACAACTCAGTGTGCTCGAATTAGGCATCCAGTGTAAAACTAACAGACGGACGTAAGAGAGGTATGGGTCATTCGTGATGTCGCGAGAGGGAGATTGTTATTGAATTTGATAAGATATCCTGGACATAAAGGTGTATGAGGTGATACCAGGATAGTGCCAGATAAGAGTCTGGTCTTATCAGTAATACCCCTTTCTCTGAAAAGAGTAAAGGTGTATAGTCAACAAAGGTAGGGTCAAGCTGTATACGTTCCCAGAGAAGATGGTAATGTAGTACTCTGAGTTCTTATGTGCTACCTCTCCAGATCCTCCTCTGTTAATATGGTGGTTATAAATTTTATTGACTCTGCTAGGGGTAATTAATTAATTTAATTCACCAACAAAGACTGTAACTTAATTTATCCAAGGCGGTAGTAAACACGCCATAACGGAGCGTTCTGATTGGTCTGTGTATCTTGCAGTTCTTACAATGTATGGCGCACGGTGTGGTCAGAGTTACTTAGAATTCGTGTTGTAATACAAACGTCACTTCACGACACGTGTATACAACCAGTGCGCTACATGAACAATCAGTATTCATACCCTTCGGCATTTGCTGAGGGAGACTGAGAACTTGTAGGTTTGCCCAGAGTACAATAATATCTATTCTGAACCACAGTAACTATAATGATCCTTATACCGTGGGCGTGAACCTATATATGAACGTTATTATCATCATCTCATTATTTCACTTTTCGTTTTTTGTGGAGCATCCAACCACCACTGCAGTTAATCCTCCTGCAGCAAACCAACACTACAACATTCATCTACTACTGCAGCAAACCAACACTACAACATTCATGTACTACTGCAGCAATAGTTTCTATATCATTTACATGATGAGGTTGGCAACCCAATGCATGACTTTAGATTAGCCGCATTTTACAACATATTTATTAGCAATAGCTATTTATTTATCTGTTTCCTACCATCTTGTTTCACGAAGTCCTAGGAATATAATATTACAATTCACAGGTGTGCTATACTCCCATGCTCTTACATGACTCAACATTGCAAGTGTCGATTCTGGACAACCTGTTAGCCGGAAGAAGATGCATCTCTTTGCTTTTCTTCCTTCGTGGATGTCTGAGTCGAATGGCATGACGCAGAAATGCTTGAAATATTTGTTTATATTACCTTTGTTCCACCTTAAAAACTGCAGCATAAGTCCGAATGACAGAAGAAAGCTCCCAGAGACAATTAGCTGTCTTCATATATGCACTGTCAGTAATTGCAACGCTGAAGAGTCCGAATAATGCCGACCTGGATGACCTAAGAGTAACACTTCACAAACTATATCAGCGATTCAAAAGAGTTGTGATGCAATGGGTCCCATCTCAACGCAACATCCCCGGAAATGAATAGGTTGACAGATTGGCAAAGAAAGGTGGAAACCTGCCTCAGCTTGACACAAGCATAACTTATGAGAAGGCTAAGAGTTTTATCAAGAGCACATACAGGAGCAAGTTGGAAACAGGGCATCCAGGCCATTAAAAAATGATGCAAATTACCAGCTCAGCAGAAGTGAACAAGAGGTAATCTTCAAACTACGCACAGGTCATAACAGATTGTTATGTCATCTATTCAACATGCTAAAGATAGGAACTACTGATGAGTGTACCTGTGACACCGATAGAATGACTGATGAGTGTACCTGTGACACCGATAAAATGACTGCCGAAGATCTACTTAAAAGGTGATCAACATATAAGGAACAGAGAATGCGCATATGGTCATCACCAGTACCATTCCTGGAAAAAAAACTCTACGGTGATACCAACAAACTCAAGCTGACCACTGCTTTATTTGAACACATTTTACTGGACGTCTGGGAGTGTACGAAGACAAAATTGTACGACAGTGTCACCAATGGGGAACTAATGCCAAGAACAAGACAAGTGACAGTGGAACACGAGATGACAAGAAGACGCTGGCGATTACTAGGACACACATTGAGCAAACACGTTGGCGGCATAACATGGAGACCCCAGGTAAGAGAAGTAGATGTGGACTGAAAAACACACGGAGACGAGAACTGGAGGTAGACATGAAAATGGTGAGGAAGAGTTTTAAAGACGTTGAGCTGATGGCACGGGACAGGAGGACTTTGCACGGGGTTGTTGAATGCATATGCTCCTCGGGGAGCTGTAAGGTATTGAATTAAAATATATATAATAATATAATATGGTTGTATTCATATGTCGTGAAGTGACGTCTGTATCACAACACGAATTTCGCAGATGATGTAGCATTCTTAAGTTCAACACCAAGACAATCCCAAGAAGCAATAAATAATTTGTGTCATCTCTCGGTTAAAATAGGTCTCCAAATAAATGCCTCTAAAACTAAAGCTATGAACTTTTCTAACGAGACCTTTGATATCATCTTGAACGGGGAAAAGCTACAGAAAGTTGAAAGTTTCAATTATTTAGGCAGTAAAATGACTCAGGATGGTGACACAACAAGAGAAATCCATACTAGAATTGCTTTGGCAGCTAGCGCCTTCAATAGATTATCTAACATTTGGAAATTACGATCATTGAATATACATACCAAGCTTCGTCTGTTTAATTCAAATGTTATCTCAGTGTTAACATACGGCTGTGAGAGTTGGAAAATAACAAAATCATTGGAGAACAAGCTGAATACATTCGAGAACAAATGTCTTAGAAAACTCATGAACATCAGTTGGAAAGAATTCAAGACTAATCGACAAATAAGAGAAGACTCTAGGCAGAAATATGTCTCCGACTATATAAGGAATATATACCAAATAAAAATATGCCACAACACCTTAAACCAATAAGTAACATTAATAAGAAAAGAGAAACTCAATGGAATAAAGAACCAGTTGCCTGGTGGAATAAAAGCTGTGCAGAAATTCATGAGAGAAGAAAAAGGGCCTTACAAAAATATAGAAATAACAGAACAGAAGAAAACTATGATAAGTATAAACTTATTAGGAATGAATCTAACAGAATAATATTCAAAGCCAAAGAAACTAACTGGAAGGAGTTTTGTCAGTCACTTAAACCTAGCACTCAAATTAGAGAAGTATGGAAAAAGCTTAAGGCAATCAAAGGGAACAATAAGAAAACAATAATGCCAACAATCAAACTACCAAAGAGAGCAGAAACAGATAAAGAAAAAGCTAATGCCCTTGCCGAGTATTTCTATAAAGTCAGTGCAAAAAGTAGCCTTGGACAGGAAGAAAATGAGAGAAGAGAAAGACTTAGGATACAGTTTTTAAAAGAACTACCAGACCAGATAGATGAAACAAACTATTTAGATGCTGATATAACAGAGGAAGAAGTAACTAATGCAATAAAAGATAAATCTAATACTGCCTCAGGGCAAGATATACTTAGTTATGAAATCCTTAAGAAAGTACCCAAAAGAACCATAAACATAATAACTTCACTTTATAACAAAATCTGGAACTTAGGAAAGATACCAAAAGCATGGAAAGTAGCTATGATAGTACCCATTCTAAAACCCAATAAGGAAGCCCATGAAGTAAGTTCATATAGGCCTATCTCCTTAACATCACAACTAGGTAAAATACTGGAAACTGTTGTGAATAAAAGAGTTAAATTCTACCTGGAAAAAAACCAGTTATATAGCCCAAACCAGTCAGGGTTTAGAGCAGACAGAAGTACAGTAGACCAGCTTGTAAGATTAGAACATGATGTAAAGCTAGGGTTCAAGAGGAAAGAGAAAACAGTGGCAGTCTTTCTAGATGTAGCTAGAGCATATGATGAATGCTGGCGCGATGGAGCTCTTTACAAAATGAAAAAGATTGGCATTACTGGTAAAACCTATAGGTATCTAGAAAACTTTTTACAGGACAGGTATTTTGCTGTACAGGTGAATAATGATAGGTCAGAAATATATGAACAACAGAATGGGATTCCTCAAGGATCAGTGATCTCTCCTTCAATTTTCACTATAGCTGTAAATGATTTAGCAGATGAATTTAATGACATAAAGAATGCAGTATCACAATTTGCAGATGACTGTGCCATTTGGCGATCTGGAAAAAACTTGGACCATGTTTACAAAAAACTTCAAAATCAAATAGACAAAGTTTCAGAGTGGATGAAAAGTTGGGGCTTCCAAATTAATGTAAACAAAACAGTAGGTATGATTTTCAGCAAAGGAAATTTAAAAAAAAATAACAAAATCAATATAACCATTAAAGGACAGAAAATATGTACCTCCTCAACAACTAGATTTCTGGGCATAACTTTAGATAAACAACTAAATTATAATAAACATATAGACAATTTGGTAGAAAGCTGTAGGGGACCCCTAAATATACTAAGGATTGTAAAAGGTAATGGATGGGGGGCCAACAATAAAATAATGCTTATGTTCTACAAGTCCTTCATCAGGGGGAAACTGGATTATGCCAGCATAGTCTATGACTCAGCGGCAGCTTCTAACAAAGCAAAACTGGACAGGATTCAAAATGCAGCCATGAGAACTATTACAGGTGCATTTATATCGACACCAGTAGAAGCTCTAGAAGTAGCTCTCGGCATACCTCCCCTTGGTCTAAGACGGAAAGAACTGAGATTAAATTATTGGAGTAAAGTAGCACAAGAAGTGACCCACCCAGCACATAAAGCATTTGTCAAAAACCAACCAAGTGTATGGGACGTCCCCTTAAATAAAGATAGATATCCAACAGGATGGAGAACTATAGAAGACCTAATGCAGTTCAAAGAACTATCAAACACAATTGAAAATAGTAATAAATACAGAAGCAAAATACCACCCTGGGAACTAAAATCACCAATCATAGACTACTCACTTACTGAAAAGATCAAACAAAACATAGAAGATAAGGAAGCCAAAATGATAAGTAGAAAGTTCATAGAGCAACTAACTAAACAAAGTCTGGCCGTCTACACTGATGGATCCAAGGGTGATAGTGGGCAACTAGGTGCCGGAGTTGTAATACCACAATGGGGAATAAAAAAGAGCTACAGTATAACGGAAGGGGCATCGATTTTTACTGCAGAGATGGTAGCAATTCTTAAAAGTCTAGAAATAATCGAAGATAACCCACCAGAAGCTGTTACGATATTTACAGACTCACTATCATCACTACAAGCACTAGAACACCCAGGTAAATGTAGCCGGCCAGACATAAAGGAAGAAATTCTAGCAATTAATACATCACTAGAGAACAGAGGATGTAGTGTGAGGCTAGTGTGGGTTCCAGCACACATAGGTATAGCTGGCAACGAGTTGGCAGACCAGAATGCCAAGAAGGGAAGAACAAGTAAAAACAATATAAAAGCAGGACTGGGAAGGTCAGAGATCAAGAGCCAAGTGAAGGAAACTATAAACGAGGAATGGAAGACAACATGGAAGGAAAGTAGAAAAGGCAGACACGCGTTCAAACTGCTGAAAGAACCAACGAGGACATGCCAGGTCAGAGAAGAATTAAAGATACCATCGAACAAAAAACTGTGGCGTCTCCAACTCGGTGCAGCATACTTCATGGTAGAAGAACCACACTGCCAAGAATGTCAGGAAGAGAATGACATAGACCACTACCTGATCCACTGTAAAAAGTATGAACAACAAAGGCTTGAATTAAAAACTTACTATAGAAATCACAATATAGACTTAACAGGTGATAAGGTTTTAAGTATAGATGCCCCAAGAGATGCCCAATCAATACTTAAAAGATATATACATAAAACAAAGGAAAAAATATAAGGTTAGAACTTCAGGAAAATCATCCAACTAAATAGAAATTAAGCAACAAGAACTAACAAAGCATTAACAAAAAAAAAAAAAAAAAAAACTACTCATAGGACAAGGAAAGACAAGGTATTAAAAAAAAAGGGACAACAACTCAAAAAGAACAAATACTAATACAAATTAAAACCAAGTGTAAAGGACAATAGTTATCTAGAAACAATACAAAAGAGAAAATAAAATTGACAAATACTAATATAAATAAAAATCAGCAACTGCAAAAGACAACAGTTATTTAAATTGAATACAAAATTAGTAAAGAAAATGACACTAAATACCCCAATTATAACCAACTTTCAGGTTGAACAGGGTAGACCAAGATGGAAAGAGAAGAGGCAACAATGATCAGAGGTTGAGTGCCCGATCTCCACCCATCATTTCATCAAAACAACAACAACATATATCGGTCATGTCCTACGAATGCGAAACAACAGAATACCACTACAGGCGCTCACTTGGGTTCCTGAGGGTAAGAGGAAAAAAGGAAGACCAAAAGAAACACTCAGAAGAACAATAATAAGAGAAGGAAGAACGTTGGGCCTAAATAATGTGCAAGAGCTAAGAGGAGTGGCGTCACAACGAACAACCTGGAGAGCACTGGTTTCTGCCTTATGCGCCGTGTTTGGTGCTTAAAGAATTTATTATTATTATTATTATTATGTGTGTCGTTTTAAGTCTCACTTATTCCATAATCTATAAACCAAAAGCAATCATCATCAGCTATCATCTCGGCACAGGATCTCCAACGTCTTCTGTCTCTTGTCTTGATGGTGCACTCTGATAGACTCTTACCTGTCCATCTCCTGAAGTTATCTTCCCACATATAGCGCAGTCTTCCCCTTGCACGTTCACCTTCAACTCTCCCTTTCATTATGGTCTTCTGTGTCCGGTGTTATGTATTTTCATTTTTTTTTTTTTTTTTTTTTTTTAACCAGCGGCACTTGGGCTTTCAGCCCTTCGGCCCAATGACATGTCATTGCGAGGCTGGGGAACCTGAGGACTTTCCTTCCAACCCGGTCAGGAGCTTCGCTCCTTGCCATCCACAGAGGGTTTATCACAGGAGCCGTTCAGGCTATTCAGTCAAATTTCCGGCCGTAAACATTTCTTCAAACGCGGACGCCCGGGTTTGAACCATGAACACCTGGTCGCCAGTACAACGCCTAAGCCATTACACCAGCGCGGCTCCCATTATGTATTTTCATACAACCAAAATATTTTAGCTGCCTAATTTTGATCTCCTTCATTAATTCTCTTTTCATACTTTTCTGGGACCTCTTTATTTGTTTTCTTCTCTTTCCATGAAATCCGCCATATTCTTCGATACTAATGGCAATATACATCTTGTAAATGTTACAGCCAGTATAAATCTTAAAGACAATGCACGTTTTTAACAATATGCCTGTATTTCTGTAAAAATAAAGGTTATGAGCTTCTAGAGCCACATTTATCAATATATACTCATCAATATATGCTGACATCACGGGGTATGTAATGTAGCAGTTCAAACATACATAATTACGATCAACAACACAGATGCTAACAGCGATTTCCTGTTTGTCTCAACACTTTCTCTGATGCTTCATCTCTTATACTGTACTTCTGCTTCCAACAGCTGACCTTTTCTGATTAGTGTCATTAAGTTATCCGTGATGCGAAACGATGTTGCGCTTTTTTTTATTCACTGTATGGCAAATGTGTCATTACTTTATTTTTCTTTGGGTGGCAGTGAAGTGTCAAAGACTTGTCTAATGGGTTATTAGCGGTTACTGCTCAGATCTTTAAAGTAGACTTTGCACTTTTAAACGTTGCGGTGAATGTTGTGGTATTTGAGATCAATGGTTCTCAAAATGTTCTAGCACAGTGACATCTTACAAATATGTAATATGTTTTAAATTAACTCAAGTTTATTATATAAAAAAGCAAATGTACCTCAACTCAACATCTATTTCGTGAGAGCAATACTATGTGTGTAACTGGAGATTTGCCCGTACAAGTAGACTGATATGAGGTTTTACAGGGGCTGGCCACCTCAGCATGTCAAAACAAATTGCTATAGAAACCATCGCTGTGAGAGTATATGAACGTTTGGTGCAGACTTCCTGAAACAACACGATCTACAGGTGGTGGCTGCATGCTCAATTAAGTGCACAAAGTAAAATGATGATGATGATAATGATGTTGATGATAATGATGATGGCGATGATGATAATGATGATGATAATCATAATGATGATGATGATAATTGTGACGCATAATGGAAATGAAGCCTCCTGTATCCGACAGCCTTTCGTGACCTCAGCGTAGTTTTAAGATTCGCTAACTAAGTCACGCATTTCTCTGCCTGTCTGACTCACCTTTTAATCTACGCCTCTTTTTACTTGACCTTATCAAACGAGCTTGTTTACCAACTTTCGCAACCTGTCATTCATAGCAGGGGGTGACCCACGCTCGTTTACGCAAGATAACGAGCAGATCGCACGTGGGAAACACGTGGAAGAGTAACGGCCTTTGAAGATTCTCTATAAGGAAAGCAAATCCTTTGATCTCGAGAAACAGGGAAAATCTCGGACGGGAGCCTGCTACACGGGTTAAGCTTTTGTTGTCGATTAGCAACGGCCGACAGAAGCGACCGTAAAAACCCTTTATCTGGGAAACGTAGTTTCAGATTTCTCTGCTGGAATAAGGGAGTGTGAAAATTCACATCTTCTAGAGATCATAACAACATGATCGTATATAAACTGTGTCTTTCTCAAATCAGTTATCAGAGTCGCTCAGATTTTTTCGGAGAGTCTAAACCCGTTATCTAGAACCATTGGGAATAGATGTGTTAATAGTTGGTGGTGTTTTCTTTCTGGATTTCTGGTAATATATAAATTTGTGCTTAAGCGTATTAAAGTGTTAACAGTTTTAGCATCTTAAATTCCCTGTGATTTTCTAGGTGTTAAAACTAGCGAATTAAATAACGCGTAGCTATTTTTATTCCAGAGGTTTCAGTTGTAATGTAAATTTAATCACCCGCTATAACACAGAAAGAGACGGTTTAGTGGACTAATAAATACACTAGGCGACTGATAATTGATGGAATACAATTCACTTTTATTTCATTGTGTGTAATTTAGTAAGTGACTGTGTTTGACTATCTCATGCGACTAAACAAACAGATGCCGAAAATCTAATAGTTATTAAAGACAGAAGATATTTGTTGAGTGCACGTAGGGATAATGTAATCATAATTGACATTATGCGCTGATCGTTGACCGGAGCAGGATGGGAAAAAGGCTGCATGCCTCAACCAAACTTGTACCCGCTAAGCGACGCGCGATAGGGTAGGCTAGACATAACGTGCACCTATTAACTTTAATCAGGACTGGCGGAGAGGATGAGAGATTGTCTCGTCCCATTCCGTGTATATATATATATATATATATATATATATATATATATATATATATATATATATATATATATATATATATATATATATATATATGTATATATTATTAGCTGTAATTTTTCATAGTGTCCCTATATCCTTAGGCAACCTGATCACCGGCGACCAGCGGTTTTTTTTATTTGGCTTTATCTTGGGCCTTGTCTCCATTTTACTGATTGGATTAAAGTTGTCTTCTGTTGGCTGACGCGTCTCTACGTTTCAGTTGTGAACAGGACGGACCACAGAGACTAATGAACATTTTAATAGTAAATTTTAACTGGACTTACAAATAACCAGATATATATATATTTTATGCATTTTTATCAGCCAACTGGGGTGTGCAAGATCTAACTGTTCTCCCGACTTCTGATAGTCGTTTCCAATAGGATATTTATCCAGAAGAGTTACGCTATTTCAGAATCGGCACTCACCAGAGCCAGCCGATAGGATTTACCATCATCATCATTAAGTAACAATAATTAACAGTTTAGCAATCATATGTTTTCCAACTGTTTACGGTGAACACCAGATCTCAGAGATTCTCGGCTTTAACTATCCAATGTGACATTGTGTATCCAGGAAATCAACCACCAAATTAGGCGTTCCCCTTTTAAAATTTAATTTTTGAAAGGAGGGACTGAGGCCCAATTCGGATAATAATTACTCTGGACCTTATAAATACATTCATGGATTTTTACGTCCAACAGATTGTCTCACCAAGAATAGGGTAAGAAGCGAGAGTGTGTGGCCACGTATGACAGACAGAGAGAGAGAGAGAGAGAGAGAGAGAGAGAGAGAGAGAGAGAGAGAAATATTTTTCTTTAGTACAGGAAACACTGTATCATATGCACTCTGTTCGACTATTGTTTAATTTTATTGGATAATGTTTAGTGGGAACTGTATTCTTTCTTTACTGTCTATACTGTAACTTAGTGCTAATCTTTAACCTTTGGGGGTTATTGACTTGGTGTGTTCTTATCTTCTCAAGGACGGGAGGGCATACGTATTCTGTATATTTTTTCTATGCATGTAATTCTGATGTATTTGATCTTTCTCTTTTAGATATTCGATGTTGTAAAGTTTAGTGATAATAAACAACAAAAGAACTAACTTTGTGTGTGTTGGTCAGACGCATACCCATTTAACCATAGTTTTTTTCACGTTTGTGTGTCGTCTTGTCACATAGCTGTGTGTGTGTGTGTGTATAAGTGTTTAGTAAACTTATATTTCTCAATATAAGGGGGTGCAAGATTGTCTTATACTAAAATATAGTCGTATAGATAGGCTGGACTAGAGGAACTATTCAGTCCAGAGACAGATCTTCTCCTTAAACTATTCACTCGTGAAACTCTATTTCTTACACTTTTACTTCTCACGTATTATCACCATCTCCTCTACTCAGGCGGGACCTTAAATAACTTTAAAACCTATCTAAGCACGACAGTAATGATACTGATGATGATGATGATGATGATGATGATAATGATGATTATGATGATGACTACCATGTATAACTTGAGATTCAAGACACATTATGGAGATGGCCAGAATGTACTATCAGGAGACAACCAGTCAATGGTTAAATTCACATGTCCTAGGTGCGAACCTAGAGGTGGTAGAGTGGGAAGATCTTAGAGAACCAAAGAAAATAACGGCAGACGAAGTAGCAAAAGAACCTGCAACTTAATAGATCAGTGATTCTTAATATTTTTACTACCACGGCCCCTATTTCACAGTTGGTGAAATTGGCAGCAAGTTCCAAAATTGACATGCAACAATTAATTATAGGAACTCAGCCAAAGAGGCACCGTTTAAAGCGTTGAGTAAGGGAAATGTAAGGAATGTAACCAATCTGAATGTTTCCCCCGACATAATTTTGGGTTCCTACCAATACGTTGAGAATCATTGTGAAAGATAGAGCTGAAGAAGATGGTCCTAGAACGAATTCGATGGCGAGCAGTATCTAAAGCCCAGTGTTTCATGTTGAAAGAAAAGTCTGTTGATCCATTTCTACATTTCAACTGTTTTCTCAGAAAGGTGGTATAATGTACATTTTTACTAACAGTTTCTGAACAATGTGCCACGCGACGAGCCAAGCTGCATTAGAGTTGGCCAGCTGACAGTATTGTGTTGATACGGCAGCAGGAGAATAGGTAGAACAAGAGGTGAGAAGAAAACGTTGGCGAAGGGTGGAAACAACTTTGAGGAAATCTGTCGATAGCATTACAAGGAAGTTTTTGTTCTGAAGTTCCCAGGATAAGAGAGAAAGAGGAAAATTACACACCCCCCCACACACACACACACACACACACACACACACACACACACACTAACGCACGTGGAGAAGAGAGCTGGAGACAATAATAAAAAAAGGATGAGGAAACATGGAAATGCCTTGAGCTGATAGCACGAGACAGAAATGTTTGGCGGGAGTTTGTTGAAGGCCTATGCTCCTTGAATGGTTCAAGGAAAATGGTGATAATGATGAAAAAGAATATCTCCAAACTGTGGTCATAGGCTACAACTGTGGTCATAGGCTACAACTGTAGTCATAGGCTACAACTGTGGTCATAGGCTACAACTGTAGTCATAGGCTGCAACTGTGGTCATAGGCTACAACTGTGCTCATAGGCTGCAACTGTGCTCATAGGCTACAACTGTGGTCATAGGCTACAACTGTGCTCATAGGCTACAACTGTGCTCATAGGCTACAACTGTGGTCATAGGCTACAACTGTGCTCATAGGCTACAACTGTGGTCATAGGCTACATGTGAAAATACGAGACATTACGTTTCAATTGACAAATATATCACACAGATTGTAACAAAGGGAGATAATTCTCACGTGTGTTGTAGGGGCGACTAATATGAGGTTGTGCATGGGGCAGACAACCTTGTCTTGTCAAACAAATTGTAGCAGAAGCCACATCTAAGAGAACACATGAATGCTTTAACGAAGGCTTCTGGCTAGGAGACCAGTCACGCTGGTGCTCAGTGCTCTATGGGTAGAAAAAAAGGAAATGATGAATTTCACAGAGAATTATTTGATGAGATAAAATCTTGTCTTGTTTTCTTCCCATGATATTATTCACATTTAATTGCCAATGAGATAACTTTCAAGTTTAATCGACAATGGTAAAGCAAACAATGTAAATTTACATGACTCTGAGCTAACACGTTGTTTTCACTGACACTTTGAACTTGCAGTGAAGTATTTTCGATGTGAGTATTTCCTACCAGTACTTTGTCATTATTTTCACAACATACATTATTATGAGCTTTCTGTCAGTACGAGCCTGTAACCCGCCAAAATAAGACGGGTAATAATGACGCTTTGCTCTTTCTGCAGCACGTCTTGGTGACGACACTAGTTCTATATAGTCATTTCAATAGATTTCATTCCACTTCAAGTTCGTTAGATCTTTGTAATCAAGCTTGTCATGATTTATGGTTCTTTGGTCAATACACCATGAATTTTTTTTTTTTTTTTTTTTTTTTAAATAGGAGTTTTGCCTTGTTTTGGCGAGGCACGCCCCGTTCAATCTAGACACAATGTCCGTTGGTTATATTAGGGCCCAAGTCCAAATATAAAAGATCTTGTGGTCTGATTATGAGCTGCGATACACTATGAAGAAATTGAGAGGCCTGCGTGTTGAAAGGGTTTTCAATGAGCTCTCAAGTATATCCGTTTTTTCCCGGAAAGCTGGTGTAATTTTTTTATTCATTGCTCGTTACGTGACGTTTCGACAATTATACTGTTCAAAAAAAGAAACGCAACATTATTGCAGTGGTAATGGACACCAAATTTCAAACTTGTACCAAAATTTTATTTTACGGAATTAATGTTTCAATCTTGGCATGAAGAAACTTTCAGACATTAACAATGAAATGATGTTCATTAAATTTGGTTTGGACTTTTATTCTTTGCGACTGAGGCCTCCGTTTCAGTAAGGTGTATGGCCTCATCTGGCCTCTATCAGAGAACGACATCTCCTTGACATGGATCCGATTAGCCGTTGGATCTGTTGTTGTGGGATGGCTGCCCACTCTTCCCGCAGTGCAAGAGACAACTGTCGGAGATTGGCTGGAGCCACGTCTCGCTGGCGGAGTCGTCTGTCGAGTTCATCCCATAAGTGTTCTATGGGGTTCATGTCTGATGACATGGCTGGCCACGGAATGGTCTGGACGTTCTTGTCCGCGAGGAACTGGGTGGTGGGTTGTGCCACATGAGGTCGAGCGTTATCCTGCTGAAAAATTGACCCTTGCAGCCAGAAGTGGAAGGACGTGAGGACGAAGAATTTCAGCGACGTATCGTTGGGCATTCAGGCGTCCTTCAATTTGCACCAGGTCACTTCTTCCCATGAACTTGATCGCCCCCCACATCAGTACACCTCCACCACCATGTGGAGGAGCCTCATCAACGCTGTTCTGGGCGTAGCGCTCATGGACTCTGCGGTAAACTCTTCTCCGTCTATCGTGTCGCTGGAGCACTAAAAATGATTCACCACTAAACCAAACCCGTCTCCAGTCATTCCCAACGGTCCATTGACGATGCTGGTTCGCCCACTGCAGTCGGTTCTGGCGATACCAGTCCGTAAGAACAGGACCTCTCTAGGGTCTTCTTTCCCAAAGACCAGAGTCGTGCAGCCGGTTCCTGACCGTTTGATCTGAAATTCGACGAGCTGCTGACATTGACTGGACTGTGGAGGACGCAGATGCAAGTCGATTCCTGAGGTGACGCAGCCGTATGAAGCGGTCTTCGGCAGGAGTTGTGACTCTGGGTCTTCCACTGCGCGGCCGGTCTGCCACTGAGCCAGTTTCTTGAAATCGCCTCCAAAGGCGACTAATGGTGCTTCTAACCACATTAAATTGTCTGGCCACTACATTTTGTGACTGTCCAGTCTGTAAACGTCCAATGATGATGAGTCGTTGTTCTTTAGTGAGATGAGCCATACTTGCGCATTGAATTTTCAACTGAATTTATTCGAGGAGCGTCAATCTTTTATAGGCATTCAATAATATGGTCAGAGAGTTTTGTGTTCAGTAAGTTTCACGGGATTCTCATGAACTTGTCACGAGTTATTGTCAAAAATGTTGTTTTGACCTTGACCTCTTTCATGACCTCACGAATCATGAGGTGAGTACAATTCAGGTAACCACGAGAAGTTAATGACCAGATGGACACAGTCGATAGGTTGACTGATGTCCAATCAGCGAATATTTTTTTATAAAAGTAACACCAAAAAAGTTGCGTTTCTTTTTTTTGAACAGTATAGTAATACTGAATTTGTTTCACTTAGTTTTTTTATCAGAGAAACGATGGAATAAAAATGTTAAGATCTCTAAATTACCACTTCATTCAGGGAATTAGCAAATCACTTAGAAATACCCTGCAGAAATACAAATCTGTCACGTTTACCAACTAATAGAATGCTAATTCGAGCGTCCGATTGGCAGAGTGATTGAAGTGCTTGCCTCTTGCGATAAAGTTATCTGGTTCCGGATTCGAAACCTGGTAGCGTTATGCCCCAGATGCCCACTGTAAATAGGTACCTGATTTTGCTATTGAGTCAGTGTCGTAAATTTATTTTGAGAGAAAAGAGTCGTAGAAATAGTGGTCCGGTTTAGAGTGGAAAATGATGATGGAAAGCTCAGTGATAGAAAATGTAGAGATTTAATAGTTACTTCACAGCGTGCTGGAGGAGAGTAAAGACAGACTTATTTACGACAAATCGTGTCTCTCAATCTTCTCTTTCACTCTCCTGGTCAAACAATTATTTGCCAGTTTTCCAGACTCGCATCTGCGCGCACACCGATTCGGTGTTTTCAAACACACACACGACGTTGATACAAACTATATTAAACGAATAGGGGAAATGTTGGGCTTTGGGTATATCCAACACACAGAACTAAATGAGTTTAGGTGATTTTATTCCCTTTAAACATCAATCACTAAAAATATCAGATATTACATAAATTATCATAAGTACACAAATGCAAATAACAAGTTTGGGAGTGGGTGAAGAAGATTGGTATCGACTAAGCCCTTCCCGCTCATTAGACAAAGACAAACCCAGTCCAGAGATAGATAATATCAGGAACACGGGTACGTTAACCTAACAGTAAAGTTAATTACTCTGAAAGAGGTGTTACCAAGTTAGGTATAAGTGATAGAAAAAAAAACCTGTTCTTCCCAGCTGTTCTTCCCTTTACTAAGCAAATGGAAAGGAGGTGGTTTTAAACAGAGTTAACAAATTATCAACTATCCCACTTAAAGGAACAATGTAGGGTATACAGAAAAGATATATGTTACCAGGTAAGCAAGTTAACAAAATGGTCACACAAAAGAATTAATTTCCTGTCATTCATACACGCGCTAGCAAAGGCCTTCACTCATCTTGCTCTCACTTACCGATTGTGAAAAAATCTTGCACTCCATAGAATAACACAACAGCAGTTACACCTCAACTAAATGTATGAGTGTTTGTTCAAGTTCTAGCCCCAGATTATCGGGTAGGCGGTCAGCACATAAAAGGGTCCCGTAATCGCTGGAAAATGAATCTGTAGTTGTGTCTCTTTTCTTAATAACAGTTTCTATGGGAGGGCACGGTCTCTGATACCGGGGTGAGGATGGTGTGGTCTATTTGGCTATGCCGCTGATAATAAAATTCTTACGCGTGCTGGTACACTTTATCCGTGAGGTATGGTTTAGGTCCAGTGAGAAAACTAGTCACATCACTGTTCAGGAAATTATGAATTATCTCTCTGTGTCAGTAAACTAACAAAGCTCGGGCCAGTGTTCTTCTTCCCGTTACGACTTAAGTTGTTTGATGGTGCGTTAAATTTGTCTTTGGGTGTGCTTTCTTTGCTATAAGTTAGATAGCGGAATTCCAAACATAGAATCGCCTCAAAGATTAAAAATTTACACAGTCTCAACAAGTTCTGCGTCAGGGGAACTCTACACACTGTTTATGCTTTGCTTTGCTTAGATTGATTTCTTTATTGCTTTCTTAATGCTGGGATCGCACAGGTTACGATCACTCTGTATGAAAGAAAAAAAGACATGTAATATACCGAAAACAAAAAAACCTTCTAAAGGGCGATGAATTTCCCGTTAAGCCTATAATACACTCGAGTATTTAATTATGTATTTAATAAACACTGCGCGAATTCTAGTGGTTAAAAAACCCACATCTATAAAACTAGGACTTAACTGAATTTATTAATTATAAATTCCTTCGCGACTTTAAAAGTTAATTTAAGCATCTATTATCTTTTGAAATAATATAATAGATAGATCATTATATTTAAAACTGGAACTCTTGAGATGGTTTAATTAAATAGATTTAAATTAACACAGAATCCCTTTAAATAGAATGACTGAGCTAGACCACTGATCACTTTACACAATATATATTACCGCTTTGCACAGAAATAGAAATCACTGCAAATATATATAAAATCCAGGGGAAAATCTATAACAAGATTTCAATAAAGCTAGTGCTTCTGTAAAGATCTGGCCAGCGAGTGATAACGTGTCTAGTTCTACATGGTCTATTTAGCTAAAATGAAATGTAAGTTGAGTGGGACATGATAAACTTGACAACTTATTTGATCTCACGAACTTTTGGGGATCTGACCGCCAAATCAAGAGAAAAAGCCGCCCCCTGGTCTTCGTATCTCCGTTCGCTGCTGCCCGTTTCGCTTTCCCCCGTTCGCTCGGTTTCGATTGACACCGAGACGCGAAATTAGCGGCAAGCAACTGCGTCTCGTATCAGGGAAAACTACTGTCTTTGATAGCGCCGATAGTCTCCCCTAAGATCCCTCGGTCTGTCTCTTAGATCTCGTGCCGCCTACTAAATGAGTCCCGGTGGAATGAGTTCTGGCAAACGAAAAGTTACAACAAATGTTCAGGGGTTCTAATGTTATGAAAAGCTAAAGGTCCCTTTAAATCATCCATCATATCAGGGAAAATTCACTAGTCAAACTAGACGTACGTCACAGTCAGAGAAGGTAAAGGCGGTGAGGAAGAGAAAACCACCACGCCATAAAGCTAGGCATCGTACAGAAATTTGTCTAGCACTTCGCCCTCCTTCGATAGTATCTGCTGTGAGACTATTTTTTTTTTCCTTTAAATTAGGAAACCAGTCTTATAGACTGCCTCCTACTTTCCTGGTCTTCCGTCCAGGTAATATACGTGTTGCTTCAATCACTGGCAACATTTAAGATACAGACGTTCGGCCCCCTACTCTACCAGAACTGTCTTACTTCTCGCGGTGCACGCCTAACTAGGTATTCAGAATTTTGTCATACATTTTAAACAGTCACGCAAATAACATGCCTCATTATACAGCCGTCGCTGCAACCATCCTACAAGGGTCCCATGCATGCATGTAGTCTTATTCATACAAAGACTTAATAGCCTCTCCACACGCGGCAAAATGTTGGGGTTTTTTCACAAACTTCCACGCGGAATAAAAGGTCTAACTTGACAAGCGTTTTCAAAATATTTATTCTCCCCCACGTCCAAAAACGTGCATGTTCACATTCGAAGATGAAAACCCAATTAAAGAAGCTCGTCTGCCTACTTGTGAACGTTCATCTGCTCCACTCGGACGGTGTAGAACAGTACTCGAACACACAGAAACAGACATAGTATTTTGTTCAGTCTTACTTAAAAATAATCACCTGTCTGTCTGTTTGTCTACCTACCCATACTGCTATCTATCTATCTATCTATCTATCTATCTATCTATCTATCTATCTATCTATCTATCTATCTATCTATCTATCTATCTATCTATCTATCTATCTATCTATCTATCTGTCTGTCTGTCTATCTAGAAAATTTATTGTCTATCAGCCTGTCTATCTACCTATACTGTTTTTATTTGCACACCCAAATACCCCTCTATATGTATCATGTGTACAAAATATGCTTCCAGACACAATATCAAAGACATGTCAAGGCGAGAGGATTACCTGTCGTGTCCTTGTACCTTTAACCTGCTCGTTATAGATTTTCTTTGTCACCTTTTTATCTTTTCAATCGCTTGGCGTCTTCCTGCCATCTGAGGCTACTTGAGTTCAATCTCTTCTTTGTCGGCGGGACTTGTCTCGCTGGCTTGGTTCTTTTATTTCCCCTGTTCGTTGCCTGGTGATGCTCGTTCTTGGGGATAGTTTTTTTTTCTTCAGTGTTGTCTCCATTTGCGAGTTGTCGTTTTTCGCACTATTTCATATATTATTCAATATCATCATCAAGTTCTTTTGCGCTCTTTCTTCTTCTCCTTTCGATTCTCAGGGATTGGAGTTTTCACTCTTTATCCTTTTGTAATTTAGGGTGAGTCCCAAGGCTTTCTTGAAAACCCAGAGGGCTTCCCTAACTCTACAGGTTCAGCATTGGTAAAACATACCAGACCCACTAACTGGTGAGTGATGCCATTCCATGAGTTGAATGGTCTTGTACCCTAGAGGGGATCTCGTGCTATAGAGCATGGAACCACACCTGAAATTGGTCCCAAGCTAACTGAGAATAAAGACAAGGCTGAATCGCAGATACAAACAAAGACATCATTCAGGAAGTGAGTGCGGTGGACCACATCTGAAGCAAAAGGGATCAATAGAACGAGATCGTAAAGCAGAGACTAATAAAAAAAATTTATTTGCGCACTCTTAGTATGATAATAAATTTGTGATTTATTTCATTGCAAGCTTAGCACAACCTTAACACAATTTTCGCAGATGTTACTACAATCTTATTATAATTTATTTATCAATATCAAAGCACAGTTCATTTAAATATACAAACATATTAGATTAGCTTCAGATGTGAAAAGATTGACACCCATTAATAGCCGTGGCCAATCATAAGTCCTGTTAGTCATTCACGAGCGAACAACAAGTGCCCCAGCAATCAGAAGGTCAAAAGTAGCGATTCGCTCCCATAGCTTGGTGGTGGGTGCCGTTCGGAAGTTCCTGGTTCGATTCCCGGTAAGCCTATCACTTCTGTTGTTTTTCTGTTGTCTAGTCTTCTACTTCTTTATTTCTCACTGAGTGCCTGATAACATACCTTTGTGTGTTGTTTGTTTATTTAACACAGCTCCTAGAACAGTAATTCAGTACACGTGTAGTAATTACACTTTTGTTGCTGCCATCGATGTGTTCATGTCGTAGGAGGCGACTAATTTAAGGTTGTGCATGAGGCGGGCGACCTCATCATATAAAACAAATTGTTACAGAAACCACCTACTTTGTGCAGGCTTCTGTAGGTAGACCAGCAACAGAGGTGACTCTGTGCTCCACAGGGAGCGAATTAGGAAAAAGGATGATAATGATGGGGTCGACAACCTTAGCGAGTAAAACAAAAGACCTACAGAAGCTACGCCTGCAGGAGTACATTAATGGTGTGGTACAGGCGCTCGGAGACCAGCTGCAATGGTGGCTCCGTGATCCGCGGGGAGCGATAAAAAAATGACAACGATTACCTATTTGTTCAGAAGTAATGAGACGCCCTTGCTTTTAATGAAAACTCATGCGATTTTAATCGAAGTGGTCGTCACTATCTGACGCCGACTATTAGAACACCTGACAACTAGACATACCCAACCGAAACGACACCCAGTGAAAACAACTCGAGGTCAACTGGTACTTCGGTCAAAGACTTACAGTCAAAACTACAGCCTATAAAAATAAACATCAATCAATACCCTTTAGCTCCCCAAGGAGCATAGGCCTTCAACAATCACATGTCAAGTCCTCCTGTCACGTGACATCAACTCAAGTCTTCCTCATCATTATCACTTCTGTCTTCAGTTTTCTTCTCCGTGTCTTTCTTGGTCTACCTCTGCTCATTTACCAAAATAATACTCGTACATAATAGGCATATGGATGGACACACACACACACACACACACACACACACACACACACACACACACACACACACACACACACACACACACACACACACACACACACACACACACACTCACACTCACACTCACACACACACACACAAACTGCAGATTCGAATACAAAATAATCAACAAAATAAAAATTGTCCGTTTGGAGAAGACAAGCAAACACGTCCTCCAAGAATGTCGCCTCCATGAGAAGAGCAATCTGAGAGCACTGCCGTCACCAATCCCGTTCAGGGAAACACTGTCTGGGCAATGTGAGAAACCTAAGACAGATCGCCAACTTCATATACGAGATAGATGTGGTTATATGAGAGCGAACAAAGAAAAAAAAAATCACACGCACACACACACATATACGAGATAGATGTGGTTATATGAGAGCGAACAAAGAAAAAAAAAATCACACACACACATATACGAGATAGATGTGGTTATATGAGAGCGAACAAAGAAACAAAAAATCACACACACACACACACATATACGAGATAGATGTGGTTATATGAGAGCGAACAAAGAAAAACAAAATCACACACACACATATACGAGATAGATGTGGTTATATGAGAGCGAACAAAGAAAAACAAAATCACACACACACATATACGAGATAGATGTGGTTATATGAGAGCGAACAAAGAAAAAAAAATCACACACACACATATATAGAGTGATATATAGTGCTTAAAATTTTAAACAGCGTTATTTATTTATTTATGTACCAGGTTTTGTTGATGGACAATGGCCCTAGAATATTCTTGAGAATATTTCCAGACATGTGTGGACATTTGTGGAGTACATGCTGAAACTGTCTGAAGTGTCCATTCGCTTTTTATAACATAACTCAATTAAATTTAAATAAGCCTTCAGAAGTGTTAACATGGTTTTTAAGAACCACGTATATAAAACCACATTTATAACAAAAAAGAAATAGAAAGTACAATGACATGTTTTGTCGACGAAGACTCGATAGAAAATAATTGTATTTTCTCCAGAGAGACACTGACCTTTAGATAAGATCTCCTTTTGTAATTTTTAAATGTTCCAAATCAGTATACCGTATATTTCCTCTAGACTACAGTCATGGAAATGTTTTTTGTTTTTGTTTTAAAGACAGTATATTATGTCAGCAAGTCTATTTGTCTTCCTGCGTACCTCTCTTCTATGTTAAGAATGTTTCAGTGGATAATGTACTGTACATCGAAAACAGAACGGTGATCTGAAGGGTTCATGGGAATAGACAGGATGTCTGGGGCGACGAGCTATCTTTTTGCAGGATTGACATAAAAACACAGCTACCAACAGAAAACGCAATTTCAGTAAAGACACAGTTATGATACTGAACAACACAACAACTACAACAAGAACGGACACTAAAAGCGTAAAATCATAATCGCCAGGAATTTCGCAGTACAGTGCACACAATATAAATATACCACAAAACATTAAGCGTACTGATATAACCGACAGTCCTATGCCTATGGTAAATAGTTTAAAGGGGCGCGCAAAAGGAATACATAGGAAACACAAAAGAATAAAAAAAACTTGAAACAGAAAAGGTAGTTTTTTGTTCGGTTTTTTTTTTCGAACTATTGTTAAAATAGCTGTTGTAGACGTTATCCGTCTGTTCCATCTACAGGAAAAACCTCTATCCCGGAAACCTCAACTCCGGTAAATTCAGGATAACAGACTGAATAGTGCATTTCTCTTTAACTTTTATTGCCTCACTGGCTTCCTAGCGCAGTGGTCTATGGTTCGATCCCCAGAGGAGGTGGGAATTGTTTAGGCCACAAACGGCTCCTGGGTCGACCCAGCCTCAAATGGGTACCAGAGCAAATCTGGGAAGGTTAAGGCGGCCGGCGTGATGCCGACCACATCACCCCTAGTGTGCCGACGGTCAAGATAATATGGGCCTAACACCATATTCCCAATATGCCTCAATGGGCGTGTAACGGGTTCCTTTACCCTTTTTTTTTTTATTGCCTACCTGTTCTATAAACATATCCTTTGTTTATCTCTCTATTTTCTGCCTGCCTGCAAGACATGTGTCCTTCTTTAGACTCATAAAAGCATGGGCACTGAATTTATTTTGTTTTAAATCTTACATTCATTGTTTTTTTTTTTTTTTCAGCAAGGAGTTATATATCTCATTGAGAGACAACTGTCCTTTTTTGTTGAATGTCCCCATCTTACATAACCTCATTCACTCTTCACCATCACAGTTTTTTATTTTAACTTGTGATTCAATGCTTTACCAAGGTGATGAAAACAAAAAACTTATCACCAATCACCCGTATCATCACTATCACCTGTCAGCTGTCTGTGGACCGTAAACCCTCAACTAATTCTCGCTACGCTATCCTGCCTCGTGTCACCCGTGAAGAGGCCGTCTACAAATTCTCTTGGTGTGTTTTCGCATCTAAACTATTAAACCAGCGATTGTCAACCTTTTCAACTCACGATACACTGAACAAGGTGCCAAAAATTGTCACGGGACACCATCAGTTTTTAAAAATGATTTTATCATTTTTGAAGAAAAAAAAACCAGTGTTAAGACTGTGAGACCAAAAAATGCATTAGAGCAAACTCACACGGAGTAACAAGCCCCCATCCGAACAACAGCTGACTGAAGACTGATACTTGTGCCTTGGCAGAGTGAACGGTTGTGTGGAAAAATTACATTGCAGAGTTACACGCTCCAGTCTACCCAGCTATAAATGTGTATTTGATTCTGCTCTTAAGTTAGGAAAAGCAAAAAGCAACGAGGAAAGGAACCCCACGTCTTAAAAAAGCTGGGCCTGGTATAATGAAGTCTCTAACACTTCACTACTCTACGATAGTATCTGCGATGGGACTGTCTTTACCTTTATATTTTGTTACAAAATGTAATTTATTTTTAAAAACGAGAAACTAAATGTTTCTTGCACTATTACACATGATAAAAGTTTATGACGCATTATTCAGTAATTCGTCACACATCTTTAATTTTATCTTCGATATGAAGAATTACTGATCAATGATAAGTGGCCATCCACTTTTATTGTGAGTAATATAGCGCAAGAAACAGGTCTTTTCTGCTTTTAGTGGATTTCGTAAGAATAATAATTGTCCATCCCTAAAACTATTACTTTCCCAATATTTATTTTATAATTTTAAGTCATAACTGAACATTAGTAGTTAGGAACGGTTGTCACTTCCGCTCAGTAAAATTCATCGTTTAATAAATTATACTTTACCAAGTTCAAACACAATATGTAAAGCTCGCATGAAAGTTGTTCATAACTAGACCCGTGTTTAAAACAAAAGACTCGCTGACCTAGTTGTCTGAAGAAACACACTCATGTAATAGGAACATCACCATTCACCGTCCGACGGCCTTCTATTCAGATATGAAACACTACCTATTTCCGCAGTTCATTATTTCACATAATTTAAAACTCCTACTTTAATGGAGTTATTTCTAACTATTTTGTTTACGTTGGTTTCGTTATTATATAATATTAGTTGGGGCAATACCTATCAACTCTTGAATTATTAAAATGTATCAAGAAAGGAAGCGGCATGCAAAGTTTCAGCTCCGTACGATAAGTGGAACACGGAGATTTTGACAGTTCACGGTCTTGAAACGCGACAAATATGCAATGCAATTTTGGTCTTAAATAAAAGTGGTTAATATAAAGAAATACATCACATAACTATATTATCTCCTCTCTTTTTTCCATATCTCTTTTTTTCCCACGGTGACAAACCTTGCTGTGCTAAAATTCATATCTACTCATTTTCCAAATGTGTGCAATGTGATTGAACAATCAAACCTTTTCATTTCTGTTGTACCCGCACATTGGCCACCGTGGGTCAACATAAACTTAACATTTACACATTACTTCTCGCAGCAAACATCACAACTGGACAAAACATCACATTACCCTAGAGGATTACATCATGACACAGCCCTAGAAGACTCACTACTCCGTTACCGCAGGGGGAACTGGGTGAATAATTTTTTTTTTTTTTCTTTTCTACATCACCACCTCTGTGAATACATTAATTTCACTGCAGCACACAGTATTCATAATGTCATTTACGGCAACTAATATGAGGTTGTACAAGAGGTTGGCCACCTCATTATGTCAAACAAATTGCCACATAAAAAAACCGCTACAAGAGCATGTGATTTTTGGTGCAGGTGTCATGTGACAGGACCAGCTGTAGTGTTGGCTGTAGTGTTGGCTTTAGTGTTGGCTGTAGTGTTGGTTGTAGTGTTGGCTCAATGATCCCATACGGAATGAAAAGTAACATGATGATGATGACAGTATTTATACAAAAACTGAGAACTAAGAAAAAAATAAAGTTCTTAAATTGTTGCTGGTTGCGCAGAATAGAATGACTGAAATGGTATGACAAGATCCAGTGGCGTACTAAGAGGGGTGTGAGGGGGCGGTCCGCCTCGGGTGACAGTCAGAAAGAGGGTGCCGCCGGGCACTAATATGATAGTATTTACTGTTAAAAATTTACTTACAAGTGTTTCTTTATTGAAAGGGGGGGGGGGGACGGTTGCCAAAGGTAGGATTCGCCCTGCGGGCCAAAAAGTACGCCCCTGACAAGATCATGGAACTCACTTAAAGAACCAGTCCAATACCAATGGAACAAGACGTGGGGAGAAGATTCTGACCTTGTATCCTAGCAACGTTAAGAAACCTAGAATTTATTGCATAACAAAGCAGTCTTTGCTCTGAAATCCTCATGGCTAAAGAAATAGAGGAAACAAAGAAAACACGCAGAGAAGAGAACTGATGACAGACATGAATGGGTTGAAGAAGATACGGACAGATCTAGAAATGAAGGAATTAAACAAGAGGGGGCTTGTGGTGCTTTTGTTTAGGGCTTGTGGTGCTTTTGTTTAGGGCTTGTGGTGCTTTTGTTTAGGGCTTGTGGTGTTTTGTTCAGGGCTTGTGGTGCTTTTGTTTAGGGCTTGTGGTGCTTTTGTTTAGGGCCTGTGCACACGAGGAGCTGGAAGGTACTAATCGATTGATTGATTTATTAGTTGTGTGGATTGTTCAGGAATGGTTGGTTGGTGGGTTGCTTTTGATTTGATTTAGGCTTGTTGTTTGATTGGGCCTGTTGACCATTCGATTTTATAGGTTAATTTATTGATTGGTTGGTGGGTTGGTTGATTGATTGATTTGTGAGTTAGTTGATTGATTGGTTTGTTGTTGATTGATTTGTTGGTTTGTAGGTGGATTGATTGAGTGATTGGTTGACAGTATTTATATTTCCATGCGTTACATTCTCAGTCATGTAACAACGACTCATAATTTACATTTTAATTAATTTTATTAATGCTGGCGGGCGTCGGTTGTGATTCACCATTGTTTGTCTGGTAATGGCCAGTGGGAGTTTTCAGTTTTTGAGTTGTAACAACAACTGTAACTGATAGATTAGCAAATTAATTTGTTGAGGTTGTGCTACTACTGCTGTCTGTTTTGGCCATGGTTTCAGTTGTGTTATGTTGTTTTGGGCGGCTAATACTGCTGGCTGAAGAAATTGGAAACACTATCGATTGTAATAGCGGCAGGTTGACTATTACAGATGGGATTTCTCTTAACAATAGAGCTGTATGTTGAAATAACAAGACTGTAAGCAGTAACAGGAGCAGCAATGTTAACATTCGAATAATAATCTGTGTCAAAGTGAGCAATAGTCGTTAGATAAGAGGTCCCCAACCTTTTTTTCTCCGCGGGCACATTTTAGATTTATAAAGTGTGTGTTTCGCATCAACCAAACATCGCCACCCACATATTTAAAAAAGTTCAGTTTTAGAACAAAATATGCAAGGATGAGTAAAAAAAATAACCGCAACTCCCTAATAAGTTTAGTAGAGGGTACGCTTTAACTTCTGACATTGCAAGCAAAATTATATATTTATTCTTTCATTCACAAACCGTCCACGGGCACACAAATAGGCCTTCGTGGGCACAATGGTACCCCCGAAGACCGCGTCGTTAGTAGTAAAAAGTCAGTACAAATCTACTTCAACTCAAATGTCAAGTCAGTGCTACTTCATGGCCTTGAAACAGCAGCATCATCACCATGTTCCATTGTGCTCCTTACGGAACATGTACCTACCACTGCAGCTTGTCGCCTTACAGGAAGCCTGTACCCAGCATTCACATGCTGTTGTAGTAATGTTTCATGTGACAATTTATTTTACATTTTGAGGTTGCCAGTTCCATGCATAACCCCATATTAGTCGCCTTGTACGACATGCAGAAGACGCAGCAAAAGTGGAATGCAGTCAGCGACCCATAGCTTGACTGCTTGCGTCAGGGTCAACGAACCAGAGCTGACCAAGACCCTACTGCACCTCCAAATGGTGGTCCTGGAAACAGGCTACATCACTGCAGTCTGGCTGAGAGAGTAAGGATTAAAGAAGGAAGGCAAACCCGGTCCCAAAAATGCCTTGCTGAAGTCGGATGTGTCGGCCGAAAGGCGCAAATATCGCCAGCTTTGCTATAAACGAACACAACGCAACCAACGTCCTTTTCAGGACGAACGAGGAAGTTGACTTGTACGACATGCTTGATGATGCAGTAGTTCTGTTCTTTCTTTGTCTCTATAAACTCCCGAGAACTACATGGAGCATCAGGAACATGAAGAGCAACAACAATAAAATGGTTACATACGTTCATAAATGTCTGCTTGCGTTGAATATAAGTACTGAAAAGGTATGATAAAATCAGCAATGTCAACCTGATGACAACAAAGATACAAATGCAAATGGAACAGCCGATGAGAAGAAGACGCCGGTGATAGATGGGACAACATGTTGAGGAAACCTGCTGATAGCATTACAAGGCAGTCCTCGTTCTGGAATCCCTAGTTAAACACATGGAGAAGAGAACTGTCGCGTTGTGAGAAAGAAAATACGCCAGTCATGTTCTGGGTTAGTGATACTTTTCAACCAAGCAGACGCAAGTGCCTTTCTCTCATTTTCTAGCGCTGTGTACGGGCTTCATAAACCAAGCGATATCTGTTTTTGATGGCTAACGAATAAAATTCATATGAAAGGAAGGGGTGATCAGAAGGAGTTGATAATAGTTTCGTTAGGAGCGGAGAAGATAGAAGCTTAAGAACAGACAACTTCATCATGTTTTGTCAACTTCAGAAACTTTGAAAAATTATATAAATTCAAAGACCAACCAAATAGAAGAAATTATTGGAAGGAAAGAAGCTGTTGATGGTACGATTAATGTAAGGTATCAACAAACGTGACCCATAGAAAAGTTAGAGAGAACGAACAGGATGAAGAAACTAATAAAACACAAAAACACGACCCAAGCCGGTTGGTACTAAAAATTTAGCAGCAGGCGTGAGATGCTTTCTCGTTCGCCCGCTGTCTGTGTATAAATAGAGAAATGAAAATGAAACTGCGAATCGAGAACAATAGCAAGCAGGCCGCCGAAGAACCAACCGACAGTGGAGAAGATGCGATAGACATGCAGAACATTAAACACATGATGGAAGAAATGAAAAGAATCCAGCAGCAAGTAGAAACAGATGTCAAGAAGCTGACGGAAAAAAAACACAAAACTACCCCAAAGAATAGAAGCAGAAAGAATAGGCAGCGATCGCAATATAGTAAAAATGGTGCGAAATAAACCAAGAGCCAAGAAGAGGAAGGTATACACCAGCCCATCAACGCTGAACAACCAGGAGAACAACAAAATCCAAAACAGCCACCCGGAAAGAACAGCCGACCCACCTGCAAGCACTATGAAGGATGTGGAAGAGACAGCTCTTCATCACAGACAGGCACAAGAGGAAGACACAGAAGATATCGCAGAGACCATTATTGATGTACTACGCAGAATTCAAGACGAAGACGAGTTCCTTAGGCTCTCTCTACAAGAAGCGATAGTAGAAGTAGCCCCAGACGTGCTAGCCATCGAACCCACTGAGAAGCAAGCGGCCAGACCTAGTCCGGACGAAACAATAGCTAACAACTCAAAAGCTCAGACACAAGAGATGGCACCTTATAACAAAGAACAGGAACAAGATTTGAACCAAGCCTGTAGAAGGGAACAAAGACCAAATACTAACAAGACAACACAGATACGATGCAGGAACCCATATCGCGACTGTCCCAAAGCGATGAAGGACCTCAACTACAAGGTCATGAATGCAAACCGTTCCTGTGCAAACTGCCAAGGAAACCACGGGGCAAGGTACCGAGGCTGCCCTGTGTTTCAGGAAACAAAGAGTATCCTGAAGGAAGCTGTGTCCAAAAACATACCATTCAAAGATGCAAAACACAAAGTGGCTGCGGATGTTGCAGAAAAACAGCGCACGATTGATAGACGACAGCTACACCAGCTGACAGCGGAAGTTAAAGAAATGAAAATGAAACTCCAGGTCGAAACTAGAAGCAGGCAGACCCCCGAAGATAAAACTGACAGTGGAGAAGATGCGATAGATCTACAGAACATAAAACATATGATGGAAGAAATGAAAAGAATCCAGCAACAAATAGAAACAGACGTCAAGAAGCTGACTGAGCTGAAAGAAGAAAACTCAGAAATACTCAAAAGAATCGAAGCAGAACGAAGAGCCGTAGAAGAAATTACATCTAACACACGAGAAACTAACACAAACGAGCAATCAGAGGAAGAAGTCTGTCGCATAGAGATTATGATCAATAAATTTTCTATATTCTCTTCTTTTTCTACCCGTGTCCTACTTTATTATCGCTCTTTTATCCTTTTCCTGTATTTTTTGCATTCGTTCGTGTGCGGAAAATATTTTCTTTCCCATTCTCACTTTACCGTTTTTCTTTCTCATACTGATACGCATTCTATTACGTAGATGTGAGTCAGACGAGAAACTGTGAATACTCATCTATCTCAGACATAGGAGCAGACTTTTGGCTAGCATTTTCACCTGACACGAACGTTTCTCCGGCGTGAGGTGTGATAACCGACATCTGCACGGCGCAGAATGAGACATTTGTCTAGTATTTTCCTCTATCACGGCACTCAGGGCCATTTCGTAGCGTGAGGTGTCTAAAACGCGTTTGGCATGTTATGTCCAGCGTCTAAAGTACGTAGGTGTTAGGAAAGGGGAGAGATCGGGTTGTTGGAAATCATGGGACCTCTTTGTCTGTTGATAGATATAATCAGAGTTTTAAACTTGATTTCACTCATTCTCCATTTGCAGTAGACGTGGTCACTTCGTTCTAGATACTTAAACTTATAAGTGAAACTCTTAGTTTCGATGTGATACCGTAGTTCTGTGTTGAGGTAATTATTATAATTAAGTATTTAATATTTTGTGAGTGATTAAGTGTTGAATCGCCTATTTTCACTAGTTCTTTTGTGCAGAGAGAATTAAAATATAGTCTGTATTATTTTCTACTGAAGTGTTTCAGTGGAAAGCAGAATAAATTTTATTTCTAGCTTAAAATCATGCAGCTATAAATGAATTTGATTTTACTGCTAAATAATCAGACGAGAATATATTTTAAAATTAACATATAACTGCACTGCTACATCTTGAGTATTGACGGGATACGTTTGTATTCCTAATTCATGCTGATTGATTTCATGAATATAACTTATTTCACGGGAAGTTTTAAATGATAAGTCAAGCTGTACGCTTGCAGTTTAAAATGTAAGGTATAACGAGTACAAAGTATGTATAATTATTTTATATGTGTTTTTTCCTCTATTTAGTGAAGAAAACTGGGATTAACCCAAACTTTGCCAGCGTTAAGTACTGATGAGTAATATCAGAGAAGAACTAAAACATTTTCCATAAAAGACTTGGTGTAAAATCTTTACAAGAACTTTAAAGGTGAAATGACATAACGGGCCTATTGCGCCAGATTTTATTCTTCCTGAGAAAACTTAAGTATAGTTCAGCCCTTGTGGCAAGTAAACTATTAAAAACAGTAACGTTCCGCAAATTATGTCAACTTGTGGTGTGACCAAGAATTTTTTTACCTTTTGATCGAAGTTACAAACCTGACATTGTTCCTAAGTAGTGGAAACCTCGTGATTCTGATCCTGTGAGCCCGCTTGAAAACTAATTCTTACCTGAACTGATAAAGTGACACTAACTTAAAATCTGAACAAAATCATCGCCTGAAGAGGACGCTCCCCGGACAAATTGGATGAAACCAAGATCTGCAGAGCTGGGTATCCGCTTCATCAAACGATAAAACAGATTGTGTCATAACGTGCGCCAGACGGCGAACAGCAGCCGTAGGTAAGGTTGTGTGAGACAGGGACCTGATGAATGAACCGAGAGAAAGCAGGAACGAGTGACTCTTTTATGGTATACCAAATTTCACCCACTTTGTAATTTCTTTATGCAAGTTTTTTGTTGCAACAAGATACTTTTCCTTAGGATAGATCATACTAATATCTAAGTCTGTTCATACCTTTAAAAGGGAAAAATCATTAGATTACCGCTAATGTATCCTTGATTCTTTGGGGCTACCACTTTCGTCCAACAGGACTGTGGGCATACCTTGAGGGATAAGATCATACTGTGGGTCTATCATTCGTGTAGCATTTTTATTGACTTTTTGACTATTTGTATATGCTTTGATGTAATTTTATGTGTTGTGATGGAATTTGCTGATAATTAAAAATTCCCTTGAACTTAATCAGTGTGTCGGGTCAGCTCGTTCCCAAATATCTATATAATCATTGTTATAGTTTTCCCATGTGTGTGTCTACATGTCGTCAATTGTGGGTGTGTGTGCACGTGAGTGGTAATATATATATATATATATATATTAATATATATAGTTTATAGACTGTCTGACTCCTCTGGATCTGTTGTAGAAGATAGGCGGAGAGAGAGAGTAGATTCTCGCTTTCCGGAACAGCCTCTATATAAATTTCTAACATCTTACTCGTGGAAATCTATTTCTACTATCATATCTCACTGTGGCTATCACTCATTCTAATCTATTCAGAAGGGACCAACCCAAGTCTTAATTCCCCTATCAGAAATCTACGACAAAGTCATCGAGGAAACACTAGAAAAACTACTCCCGTCAATAATAGAAAAAGCACTACTTCAAATACAGGAGAAAAGGAAGACACAAGAATCAGAAACGAGGAGGACAAAAACAAATAAAACCACACAAGCCAGATAGTGAGGCAGGAAAGGAAAAACACTATGGAACACGCCACGGCACCACGAACGGACAAAGAAGAGGAAGCCAGACAGTCAGCTAGTGGTCCTTTTTAGGACCAGTCCTTTTCAGGACTAACAACCGGCTAGCACGGAAGAAACTAAACGCACAATATACCCCAATTATAACCAATTTTCAGGTTGAACAGGGTATAACAGAAACATAGTAGACAAACGAACGAACGAACGAAGACAGGGTCCACACGCAAAATTAAAACCTCGAAAGACAGACGACTTTGAAGGCACACAGAGAGAAGGATCAACACCTGAGCAAGATCATTCCCATTGCCGGGCAGTTTGAACTTTTGCCAAGCCTTCAGTCAGTTCTACTTCTGATTTATCCTAAAAGGGGGTATGTAATATTATGAATATATATGTATGTGTGTTTGTATGTAAATACTTCTTTTACAGGTTTGATAATTAAATTAAACTGCAAGACAAAATTTGATTTGAATTCACACTGGAGAATGATGCGAGGATCACGATGCGTACTAGAGACATGCAGGAATGGAAAGGCAGAACTAAGGGAAGGCCTATGTTGTATAACATTGTTTTATTGATGACTGCAATTCAAAATGACTGTAGAAAGTGACTGCAGCATCATGATTGTGTACAAAAACTGTATTATGTATTTTTGTAAATGTAATCAGTTAGACTTGTCATTGCCTATACACTGCCATTGAACCAGAACTTATGCCATACCTATATAAGCATACACTGAACACATCACCTCACAACACGCAGACCTGTGAGACATCACCACACAAGGACTAGCCACATGCTACATATATTGCAGGTTTACTGGTCTAGTTTGGAACAGCCTGATCTGAAACTACCATCCACTCAACGTATACTGTGTGTGACGGAGTTCAAGTGTTTTGGCTCCATCATTCCTTGGCTAGCCAAACATAAGATCCAAGAAGCTGTATTCCAACTACATTCGTGTGTTACCAGACATTGTCCAGGACTGTAAAGCTAAGTCCTAAGTGTACACATTCCCAAAATCTTCTGTGAGATCCCAAAAGAGACCGTGTAGTGATGAAAAGTGCAATCTATGTTAACCCAGTGCAGGCAAAAGAATGTAGGATTAATGTCGACATTTGACCTTTATGTAATAAGTTATAAATGTTATGTTGATTTTGCATTTTTCATTGTTATTGAGATCTTCCAATTTTCAAAAGAGAAATAAGAAAATAGATGTATATTAATAAATAATTAAGTAAATTGTAATTCTATGACTTGTCAATTTCTTATTGTTGACAGTTATATTTTGCTGTATTATTGTTGTCACAGTATAGTTAGGTGACGGTAGCACTCTACAGCTCTTGATCTATATTAATTCCATCCAGACGTGTGCTCTTTACAGCTATAACTATACCTGTGCCATCCTTACACCAGTGCTCTTCTCTGAGACTGGGATATACCTGTCTAGACTAAATTTCCGTGTCTAGTCTTCTACACTATCATCATTTGCCACATACATTAAAACATTTGTCACAAGAACTGACAAAAAATGAAAATAATAAAGAATGTATTGAAAGTTCTTGAGCGGACAGCACAGGACCCGAGGATGTGATATAAATGAAGGCCTGTGGTCTTTGTGGAACTGAAGGGTAATGAATGAATGAGTGAAAATGAATGAATGAATGAGATCATTAGAGACCACAGAGAAGTGATTTTTCTTTTCAATGTTCAGACTCTCATGAACTTTTTTTCATCCCGTTGTAGCATCAACTCCTAATGCTGTGCGTATTTCAAATAGGTTTATTATTTTGTTACAACTTCGTGTCAATATTGTGACCTGTTGGGCTGTTATGTTGCGCTTCTCTAAAATGCCTGTTACCCCTCGATCCACCTTTGCATCCATTCCCTAATCGATAACAGTTTTTGGTTGGCAGATGGTTGATCGGCCTCTAGATACAAAGGTAAACTATGAATATTGAATATGCGGCCGTGAGCCTAAACAGATGGTTGTCATTGAGGGCGAACCGGGACGCCGTTACGGGAGACAACTATCGGTATTAAATACAACTACAACTTTTATTAAGTGACAACCGGCGAGCTGGAGGGTCCTCGACCTCTCATTAACCCATTGTTTTTTTTTCCACTTAACTAAGTGCAAAGAGAACGGAATAATATTGGATGAGCTTCATTTGCCTCCCCTGACTCACCGCATCGGCAGAGTCTACCCTGGTCACTCTAATTTTGATAATCATTACGGTATTCGGTGTAACTTTCTCTTTTTCTTGTCGTGTTTTAATTACATAATACATAATAGTGTTATTAACAACTGATTTAATTTGCTGTGGGCTATTTATCTTAGAATTAGTTGTTTCTTTTTTTCTCATTTATATACAGTTTATTCGCAATGGCGTTGGGAGTTATAATGTCTAATATGTTGATATTTTTGTTCTGTCCTTGTTTGCTTTTGTGTATTTTGTTTTATTAATATTGTTTGATTATTTTGTTAAAATTTTCTTTTGTTTTATGCATTAAATATTCATTATTTTTTAAACTGTATTTTCCTGCATAATTTTTTTATTCCGTTTGATTTTGTTTTCTTAATGAGCGATACCCTAATTATTAATAGAGATGTTATTATCACTATTATCATTATTAGTATTATTATCATTTTTTACAACTAATATTGTTATTATTTGGTTTATGTAGAAGGTTTTTTCTATCCCAGATCCAGTGCATGTGGAGTAAGGTGCCATCGGGATTGGGGGATTTCAAGGCATCTCGAATCCTGAGTATCGAAGATGAGAACATCAAGATGCTGGGATTTAGAGGCATCTCGAATCCTGAGTATCGAAGATGAGAACATTAAGATGCTGGGATTTAGAGGCATCTCGAATCCTGAGTATCGAAGATGAGAACATCAAGATGCTGGGATTTAGAGACATCTCGAATCCTGAGTATCGAAGATGATAACATCAAGATGCTGGGATTTAGAGGCATCTCGAATCCTGAGTATCGAAGATGAGAACATCAAGATGCTGGGATTTAGAGACATCTCGAATCCTGAGTATCTAAGATGAGAACATCAAGATGCTGGGATTTAGAGGCATTTCGAATCCTGAGTATCGAAGATGAGAACATCAAGATGCTGGGATTTAGAGACATCTCGAATCCTGAGTATCGAAGATGAGAACATCAAGATGCTGGGATTTAGAGACATCTCGAATCCTGAGTATCTAAGATGAGAACATCAAGATGCTGGGATTTAGAGGCATCTCGAATCCTGAGTATCGAAGATGAGAACATCAAGATGCTGGGATTTAGAGACATCTCGAATCCTGAGTATCGAAGATGAGAACATCAAGATGCTGGGATTTAGAGACATCTCGAATCCTGAGTATCGAAGATGAGAACATCAAGATGCTGGGATTTAGAGGCATTTCGAATCCTGAGTATCGAAGATGAGAACATCAAGATGCTGGGATTTAGAGACATCTCGAATCCTGAGTATCGAAGATGAGAACATCAAGATGCTGGGATTTAGAGGCATTTCGAATCCTGAGTATCGAAGATGAGAACATCAAGATGCTGGGATTTAGAGGCATCTCGAATCCTGAGTATCTAAGATGAGAACATCAAGATGCTGGGATTTAGAGACATCTCGAATCCTGAGTATCTAAGATGAGAACATCAAGATGCTGGGATTTAGAGACATCTCGAATCCTGAGTATCTAATATGAGAACATCAAGATGCTGGGATTTAGAGACATCTCGAATCCTGAGTATCTAAGACGAGAACATCAAGATGCTGGGATTTAGAGACATCTCGAATCCTGAGTATCTAAGATGAGAACATCAAGATGCTGGGATTTAGAGACATCTCGAATCCTGAGTATCTAAGATGAGAACATCAAGATGCTGGGATTTAGAGACATCTCGAATCCTGAGTATCTAAGATGAGAACATCAAGATGCTGGGATTTAGAGACATCTCGAATCCTGAGTATCTAAGATGAGAACATCAAGATGCTGGGATTTAGAGACATCTCGAATCCTGAGTATCTAAGATGAAAATATCAAGATGCTGGGATTTAGAGACATCTCGAATCCTGAGTACGAACGAACGAACGAACGAACTTTATTTTCAAAGGGTTGAGAATTGGGCACGCAGGCCCGTCTGACATTCTGCCCTTCCTTTCTCTCATCTTTTATACTGATTTCATTTATTCTCACATACATTTTACCCATCAATTCAAGGAATTCAACGTTATAAAGGTAAAATAATAGCATACTCACATTCACAGTATCTAATTATAAACATGAAATAAAGTATGTTGAAAAATACAAACTAAGTATCACCATGAAACAAAATATGTTGAAAAACACTATCATCATAATTAAACCTACATTCAATATTATACCATTTGTTCGGAAAAATAATCACATTAGGGGGGCAGATAATCAGAACTCATAAAGTAATCGAAAAGTTTACGATTGTATGAATAGGGACTGAGGTTGTTAAGAGTATCTAAGATGAGAACATCAAGATGCTGGGATTTAGAGACATCTCGAATCCTGAGTATCTAAGATGAGAACATCAAGATGCTGGGATTTAGAGACATCTCGAATCCTGAGTATCTAAGATGAGAACATCAAGATGCTGGGATTTAGAGACATCTCGAATCCTGAGTATCTAAGATGAGAACATCAAGATGCTGGGATTTAGAGACATCTCGAATCCTGAGTATCTAAGATGAGAACATCAAGATGCTGGGATTTAGAGACATCTCGAATCCTGAGTATCTAAGATAAGAACATCAAGATGCTGGGATTTAGAGACATCCTACATGTGGTATGTGACTGGGTCGAATGCTGGTTTTGATGAACCTCCATCCTCATATCCCGGAGCCCTCCCCACAGAAATGTTGAGCCCTCGGCACTTTGAGATTTCCTTTTCTTTCTCTTTATTGTTATTTCTTCTCCTTACTGTTATTAAGTTATTTTCCTCATTGTCATTTCTTTCGTTTCGTTTTTTTTTGGGGGGGGCTTATGCCACTATCATTGGGGTCTGGTGCGTTAGACCTCCTTTTTTCAGGTTCGCCTTTCCTGCTGCTTTATGGGTCAGACTTTTCTAACTCCAGTACACAATCTGACGGAGTTAAGGGGTAAGCACCGTCGTATTGTCTCAGCACACTTTTGTTTACTAAGTCGTTCCTCATCTACCCTGGGATGTAGAAATTAGCCAGAGAGAGCGCCATACTATCATATCGGCTGTCTTCTTCCTGGCCTGGTTCCAATCTAGTCTCCGTCCTTCAGAGGTTGTCTAGTGTTGTCCTTCCAGCAAACTCTTGGTCGTCCTGGAGGTCTGGATCCTTGCTCTTGGTTTCCCATATTTGCCGTGGTAGCCGATCTTCTCCCATTTTGTAGACATGGCCAAAACATCGTAATTGAGACTGTTCTACTCGTGTCTACAAGAGCTGTGTTTTGAGGCCATGACGTATCGTCTGGTTGCGTACCATGTCTCTTCTTGTTACTTCAACCACATTCCTCAGATATCTCATGTCTGTTCAGTTAGCTCATGAACCAAAACAACTTCTACAAAAGACAAGGAGTTGTGGAGAAACATGATCACCTACGCCAGTTGGCATGGTACTTGAAGAAAATGAAGAATATTTAGAGTTAGTATGTCGCCTGTTTTGATTGATCAGGTGTCAACTTCACAAGGTATCCCAACCAACTTTTTTTCTGTTTTATTTTTTTTAATACACTTCTTCAATTGCGCGATCTAAACGACTGCATTTATCGCTTAGTTTACCTCTGGCTATTTTCAAAATATATTAGCCACTTTAATTTGTGTGTGTGTGTGTGTGTGTGTGTGTGTGTGTGTGTGTGTGTGTGTGTGTGTGTGTGTGTGTGTGTGTGTGTGTGTGTGTGTGAGTGTGAGTGTGTGTGTGTGTGTGTGTGTGTGTGTGTGTGTGTGTGTGTGTGTGTGTGTGTGTGTGTGTGTGTGTGTGTGTGTGTGTGTGTGTGTGTGTGTGTGTGTGTGTGTGTGTGTGTGTGTGTGTGTGTGTGTGTGTGTGTGTGTGTGTGTGTGTGTACCTCTACACCTCAGGGTAGAAGAGGGATGACTAAGTTGTGTGAGTGTGTGGGGTTTTTTTTTTCGTTTTTTTTTTCTTTTTAAGAGCCCAGGTATCACGCTGATAGTACAAGGTAGGTTTAAATGTTCTACTGTCATGTGTGTCTTTGCAATCATTTTGGTCTTTGAATGTTTCAGAATTAGAGCGATGTGATAGTTCGTTGCATTTGACTGTTAAATTCTGCTTCCAATCTCGCTGCTTAATCTTGTGTTTAAGCTGAACAACCTGTCTCGGTAGTTGGACTCGTCCACTAGACTACATTCAGTGTTATCAACTTTGACCCATGTAGTTCCCGGGGGGGGGGGGGGGGTGTCTCTGATGAGATATTGCAAGAAAGGACTACTACTTCCTCCGGTATGTCGTAAATGGTGACTAATATGAAGATGTTCCTGGAGCTGACCGGCAGACAGACAAGTAGACTAACTGACAAGCTGAGGGACGGACGGATAGACAGACAGACAGACAGAAGAACGGACAGGCATATTTTGTCCCGCACAAATATGAGAACATACTGGCTGGAGAAAGATGACAACTGGTAGTCTACTTCGCGATCGATATAAATCAGTCAATCAACCGTTTAGAAAAGACAACTAAGTTCCTATTCCTGGATAGATTTACAAGTAATCACCTGAGTATCCAAGTGTTTAGTCTTGGTTTGGTTTGGTATTTAAGGACTATCTTCATTGTACACGAACAACTCCATCAGTGTTCCGATCTCCTTCCTTAGATCACACAAGGAGGATCTCAGCGCAGTGCACGAACTCCGTAGCACCGGCGAGAATCCCAATGTGTGTATATAATGTATAGGAATCACACATTCTATAACTATTTTTGTGGTGGGTAGGTTTCCTAATTTTTAAATTTTGCCAGGGCAGCGGCCTGATAAGCCTACTCTTTACGATTTCCAACAGCCGTGTGATTTTTAACGTGCGCAACTTGCACACGGGACCTCCTATTTCTTCGCCGTTATCCGAGAAGGCTAAGTATCCGATCTCACTACCCATAAGACCAGGGGGGAGTATGACATAATTATGACGTAATTAGGACCATTGGTTCTGAAAAAAAAAATTTCAATAAATTATAATGGGATTTGTACCCGGTACCTCTTGAATACGAGGCGGACGCCATACCTCTGTGCCACTCCGACCCCCTTTATCGATACGATGGATAGGACACACACAGAGAAAATCTGTTGATATCATTACAAGGTAGTCCTTGTTCTGATATCCACAGGGAAAGAGAGGCAGAGGTAGACCAACAACACAGGGAGAAGAGAGGCAGAGGTAGACCAACAACACATGGAGAAGAGAGGCAGAGGTAGACCAACAACACAGGGAGAAGAGAGGCAGAGGTAGACCAACAACACAGGGAGAAGAGAGGCAAAGGTAGACCAACAACACAGGAAGAAGAGAGGCAGAGGTAGACCAACAACACAGGGAGAAGAGAGGTAGAGGTAGACCAACAACACAGGAAGAAGAGAGGCAGAGGTAGACCAACAACACAGGAAGAAGAGAGGCAGGGGTAGACCAACAACACAGGAAGAAGAGAGGCAGAGGTAGACCAACAACACAGGAAGAAGAGAGGCAGAGGTAGACCAACAACACAGGAAGAAGAGAGGCAGAGGTAGACCAACAACACAGGAAGAAGAGAGGCAGGGGTAGACCAACAACACAGGAAGAAGAGAGGCAGGGGTAGACCAACAACACAGGAAGAAGAGAGGCAGAGGTAGACCAACAACACAGGAAGAAGAGAGGCAGGGGTAGACCAACAACACAGGAAGAAGAGAGGCAGAGGTAGACCAACAACACCGGAAGAAGAGAGGCAGAGGTAGACCAACAACACAGGAAGAAGAGAGGCAGGGGTAGACCAACAACACATGGAGAAGAGAGGCAGAGGTAGACCAACAACACAGGGAGAAGAGAGGCAGAGGTAGACCAACAACACAGGGAGAAGAGAGGCAGAGGTAGACCAACAACACAGGAAGAAGAGAGGCAGAGGTAGACCAACAACACAGGGAGAAGAGAGGCAGAGGTAGACCAACAACACAGGAAGAAGAGAGGCAGAGGTAGACCAACAACACAGGAAGAAGAGAGGCAGGGGTAGACCAACAACACAGGAAGAAGAGAGGCAGAGGTAGACCAACAACACAGGAAGAAGAGAGGCAGAGGTAGACCAACAACACAGGAAGAAGAGAGGCAGAGGTAGACCAACAACACAGGAAGAAGAGAGGCAGAGGTAGACCAACAACACAGGAAGAAGAGAGGCAGGGGTAGACCAACAACACAGGAAGAAGAGAGGCAGAGGTAGACCAACAACACAGGAAGAAGAGAGGCAGAGGTAGACCAACAACACAGGAAGAAGAGAGGCAGGGGTAGACCAACAACACATGGAGAAGAGAGGCAGAAGTAGACCAACAACACATGGAGAAGAGAACTGAATACAAGGGAGAAAATGATGAGGAAGATGTGGAAAGAACTTGAGCTGATGGCACGGAACAAAACATGGCATGTGTTTGGTGAAAGACTATGCTCCATGGGGAGCTGACGGCTATTGATTGATTGATTGATTGATTGATTGACATATATAGTCTAGCTTAGAGTCAGTCACACTGGCACAAAATCGTGTTTAATATGCGTTGACAAAAATGCGGAATATTTAGTTAAGAAACAAGGATTGCTGCAAAATAATTAAATTAAGAAAATCAGCGATAAAGATAGAGGAAAAATAAGATAATTGTTTCGTTCATTAGGGAAGCCTACACGAGACAGAAGTTAAAAAAAAAAGAAGACAAACATCTGTTTATAAAACAAATCACGACATCCAATCACATGTGAGACAAATAGACCAGGAACAAAGTAGGGATAAAGTATAAACAACTAGAAACAAATTGCAGATAACTAACGGACAAATCAGAATCTAGTTGAAACCAAACAATACTCAGTTTAGGCATTCACCAGGGATAATGTGACTGCGGACAAACAGGAAACACAACAGTGGCAACTAGAGACAAAGTAGGCACAAAAGGGATAATTTCAATAACCACAGAGACAAATTAGAGACTAAATAAAGATGGTTTAGAAATTTTCTAAAATATTTAGAGATACTCTTCAAACCTTTAGAGATATTCTTAAAACAAACACAACAGTTAACATAAATATGCAGATGTTGTTTTAATGTTGTTGCTGTAGCTGCTGGTAAAACGTCCGATTAACCAACGCTTTAATTAAATGAATACATTTTCACTGTAGTGCATTTAGTTGTTCTTTCATTTTAACTTTTTCTGGTTTAAGTGCTCGTTGTATTATCTCTACTCTACTTTTTTAGCTGTCGTGCCGCTTTATTCCTTTGTTCCATCTGTCTTATCTCAGTTCTCGTGTTTCCAGATTCAAGTCTCCAGTTTTATTTTTATTTCAATGTTCTCTGTTCTTTTCATGTTTTTTACTAAACGAACCCTGTTCCACCCTTTAACTTTGTCATGTTTTTACTGACCGTAATTTATTCCACCCTTTGACTTTGTCATGTTTTTACTATCCGTAATTTATTCCACCCGTTAACTTTGTCATGTTTTTACTAATCGTAATTATTCCACTCTTTAACTATGTCCTGTTTTTACTATCCGTAATTTAGTCCACCCGTTAATTTTGTCATGTTTTTACTAACCGTAATTTATTCCGCCCTTTAACTTTGTCATGTTTTTACTATCCGTAATTTATTCCACCATTTAACTTTGTCGTGTTTTTACTTTCCATAACATATTCCACCCTTTAACTTTACATTGTTTCTACTGTCATAACTTATACCACTCTCTAACTTGTTCATGTTTTTACTATCCGTAATTATCCCACCTGTTAACTTTGTTATGTTTTTGCTATACGTAACTTATTCCGCCCTTTAACTTTGTCATGTTTTACTGTCGGTAACCTTTTCCAACTTTTGACTTCTTAACATGTTCGTGTTTTTATCTTCCGTTAACATATTTCATCCTTTAACTTTGTCATGCTTTACTATCGGTAACTTATTCCAACTTTTGACTTGTTAACTTGTTCGTGTTTTTATCTTCCGTTAACATATTTCATCCCTTAATTTTGCCATGTTTACAGGAACTAAAACTAAACAAAACAAAAAGCTGATGATCCAACAAGCAGACAACGGTTAAAAGAGTTACACGATACTTACCTCCAAGGAGGAACACGCTGTAGAAGATAACTGTTACTGCGGATCTGATATTATAGCTGATATCCATTGTTCAATTTCATCAGGTACAAACAATGTGAGGGAAATAATGAATCTCCTTTAGGACTGTTGGTAATCTTTTGTAGAAGTAGGCCTATATATTTGTGTGTTATTTAGGAGTTTTTCCTCTTTTTGGCGAGGCACGCACTTTCAACCAAGACGTATTGCCCATTGTTTATATTAGGAGGAACGTCCGAATATAGATGTGTATACATAAACTCCAGCACCAAGAATTAGTACAAAAAATACTGCTGTAAAAAGTGTATTATTCACAGCACGAAGTGAGATAGTTATTACTATGATCCACACAGAGCAATTGATATTATGTTATAAAATTTATTGCGTCACAAATATAACAAATACACTTTTAAGTCCGCGTCACACAGCACGTCTTGTAAAGTTTAATAGGTTTTTGAAGAAATCGTTACACTGATCATGGACGATGGTTCAGTGCAAACAAATATACGAAATAACAAATAAGTAATTGGTAACTATTGTGTCAAGTCAATATTGTGTCAAGTAAATACAAATTAACAAAGTAGTAACATTTGTTTTGTTTAAATATTTATAAACTAAATCTCCACATTTGATCCTACTTTTTATGCCAACATTTCAAAATCTTCACAAATAAGGCCAACATAAAATTACAATCCATATTTAATAATGTTACATCCGCTTCACTACTGCTCCAGTAACCATTCTAATTCAATCTTAAAAGAATTATTCATCTACATTATCTGACCTGGC